>SWKJ01000191.1:0-279407 GCA_019425465.1 Colletotrichum falcatum
TAAACTACTAAAATAGTTATCTATTACTCCCTTTATTAAATTAAGGCTTTTAAAAGCTTATCCCTCCTTTATATAAAGGTCTTTAGTTATCCCTATAATTAGATATATACTACCTATTAATATAAAGGATTTTATATAATATTTATTTTTTATCTAAGGCTACTTATATAGATACACTTAGGTTAAAGAAAAATTCCTTATATATATAGTATACTTTTAAATTACTTAGTACTATTTTTAATTCCTAGATTCCTTAATATATATAAATAACTTATATATAAAGTATAACTTCCCCTTAAAAATTAAATCCTAGTACTTATTATATAATAAGTAGCTTATCTAAGAGAAGGTCTAGGATCTCTATATTATTCTTTTTTAGATTCTCCCTTTTAACTTATATAAATATTATTATAGTCTAATCTATATAATATAAAGTATAGTTATTATTAGTATTAAAGTACTTATTTAGTATATTATATATTTTATCCTATTACCTTATAAGACCTATAAAATATAAAAAGAACTCTTTTATATAACCTAATAAAATATTAGGGAAGATTATATAATACTAATCTTCTATAATTCTAAGATATTAGTAAACACTAATAAATATCTTTACTTTATTATAGAGAATATTATATAGTTTACCTATATAGTTCCTTTTCTTCCTCTATCCCTTATAGAAAGCAGAGACTAAAGCTAGTTTATATAGTCTATTTTAGACTACTTACTATAGTAGGAGGTTATAGATATTATCTCCTTAATATAAAGGTATTATATAACCTTAGTACTTTAGGAAACTATCTACCTCCTAGGTAAATCTTAAGGCTAGTAGTATATTTCTAACTACTAGTTACTCTTATATAGTTAGTATATAGGTCTCTATTAAGTT
Source organism: Colletotrichum falcatum (assembly GCA_019425465.1). Lineage (NCBI taxonomy): Eukaryota > Fungi > Ascomycota > Sordariomycetes > Glomerellales > Glomerellaceae > Colletotrichum > Colletotrichum falcatum. The sequence continues at coordinate 893 of SWKJ01000191.1, forward strand.
ATATATCTACTTAATAAATTTAAAGTTATTAATATATAACTTAGGGTTTCTATTATATATAACCTTCTTACCTAGGAGTATTTTTTATTTATTTATTATATAAGGTTAATAATTTATTTCTCCTCTTCTAAGTCTAAGTTTAAGGGGATTCCCTTCTTACTAATTTATTTAAGAAGTTCTTAGATAAAAGATTTATAAATATATTTCTAGTAATCTAAGGTCTAGTCTTTAAAGTCTAAAAGGATTATATATTTTAGTATAAGTTAATCTTAGTTAATATAGATTATCTAGTAAAGTTTATATACTATATATGTAGTAAGTCTTTTTCTCTTTTATTATATAGTTATTAGGTTAATTTCTTATTTTTCTGTTTAGTATTAAAGTAATATTTATAATCTCTAAGTTATAATTAGGATACTACTTTTATCTAATATATCTTTATATATAAAGATATAGTTATCTAAAGTATTACCTTTTAATTAATCTTAGGAGTCTTTTATTACTATAATAGTAATTATTTTATAGTATATAACATTAGGTTAATAATAATAGTTATATAAATACTATATACTAGGTTAAAACTTTATATAATATAGAAAAGATCTTTATAGTTATCTCTATTTTATTATATATAGGGGAAAGTAGTATAAGTAGTATTATAGTAAATTATTCCTTAAACCCTTTTATAGTTAAGTAGCCTTAGGAATAGTCTATTATATAACTTAAGCCTTATATCTTTACTTTTACTAATCTATAATTATCTAAGTAATTACTAATTAGTATTAAATAGACTCTTTCTTATTTATAAGAGTCTAGGTATAATTATAACTAGGGTAAATAAAGTATAGGGTAAAGTATAATATATTACTTATAACTATCTTTCTTAACTATAAGATTATAGGTTATATAAATAGATATACCCTTCTATTTTAGTACCTAAATTATAGTTAGGTCTAACTAGTATTTAAGCCCTTACTTATAACTAAGGTCTAAATATCTATTCTATAACCTTTATATATTAACTTTAATTCTAAAAGTAAGTATTATATAGTTATATAATATTAATATTCTAATACTTTAACTATATAGATTTACTCTTTAGCTAAAGGATATTACCTACGTATACCCTTAATTAACTATATAGTTATTATAAACTATCTTAGTATATCTCCTACTATAAATTTAGTACCTCTACCCTAAAGGTACTATTATATAAGTAATCTAACTACTCTATAGGATTATAGAGGCTACTATATACTAGTAGGTAATATATAGTTATTACTATAAAAAAAAACTCTAGATAGAGACTTTAACCTATAACCTATACTTACTTATCTCTAAGATAAGTAACCTAGACTTTAGAGTAGTAAAAATATAGACTAATAATACTCTAGGCCTCTTAGATAAAGTATTTACTACTTATAAAAATAAAAAACTTATAAAAGTAAACTTTATAACTAAGCTAAAGAAAACCCTTACTATTAATAGCCTTTTTATATTTAATAATAAAGTAGTTTTACTAACTATTAATAGCTTATTAGTTCTTAAGTAAAAGGACTAAGGTAAAAAACTTTAACCTATTAAAGTAGACTTACTTAATACTATAAAGTAATATATTAAGTAATAGGCCTATAGGGCTTATATTATATTAGTTTATTAACCTAAAGTATACTTTAATTACTTTATTATAGTATAATACTAGTAATTAACTACTAATAAAATTACTATACTAAACTACTATATTAAATAGTAAATAAATAACCTAGACTATAGACTAATTTTTTATTTAATTAACTTAACTAAGGTAAACTTCTTTATCTTTATTAATAGCTCCTTTACTAATAATAAAGATTTAATTTTATAGTTAGGTTTTATTATTATCTTTATAACTAAGAAAGCTACTAATAACGCCTCTAATAACTAATTTAAAATAACTAATAGTATTATTTACTTTAATTTAATAAAGTATAAATAAATAATAAAAAGTATACTTACTAGTAAGATTTATAGTATAGTTATAAGAGTTAATATAGCCTACGCTATCTTTATAACTATAAAGTAAATAACTAATTATCTTAAGTTACTAATTATCTTTATAATTCTTTATACTAATTTATACTTATTATATAAGTACTTTATAAACTTAAATACTATAAAAGAGAAATAACTAATAATTAATATTATAGCTTTATAAGAGTTATATAAATAATAAGAGATTTATAAGGTTTAATAGATTAAAGGTAATAATAACCCTACTAATAAATTTATAAAGATAGCCCTAAATAAAGCACTAAAAAAACTAATTAATAATAAGACTATTATAATTAAAATAGAAGGATAGGTATTATAAACCCTATAATTAGTTATATAAAAATAAAAGTATTAAATACTTTTTTATTTTCTATTTTTATTGTATTTTTAAGCTTATTAGTAGTAGACTAAATCTAGGCTAAAGTATAGGTATACTAGTAGTTATTATTACTTTAGAAAGTTACTAGTATTATAATATAATATATCCCACAGAACAATGGGGGGACTAGCCTGAGGTCACGTGTGCCACCACGTGACCTTCCTTAAGCTAGAGCATTATATCTATCTTCGCTAGCCAAGCGGCGATAACCTCTCTTCTTCTTCTTCTCTATCATCATTATCTTACTTAGTAATAATATAACTATTGGTGGTGATTACCCTTTCCAGCTGGACCCTGTGAAACCAACAAGAAGCCTTTGCTGAACACCGAGCTGCAGAGGAAAGCTCAAGACGAGGCCTGCCCCGCGTCCCTCACTTTATAACTATTCGCTTTGAGATCACCAAGGATATTTGAACTTGTTGCTTTTGCATTTGTTTTCCACATGTTTTAAAAATTCACCCAACGTTCCCGTGCTATTCAACGAATCTCAAGTCAGAGCCTACTTGGCCCGGCGTCTTGTGAGATGGCGAGTTGTGACTGCTGGTGGTCTAAATCCCATTCGCCGTCGCATGACGGATGCCACGTGCCCCATCAATGAAAGGCGCAATGTTGAAGCAAGGGGAAGAGGTTCGCACATCACTATTCCAAAAGAGTGTTCAAATGCAGAAACCGCGGTAATTACAACGATCCAATCGTCCCTGGCGACCAAAGACCGACCGAGCCCGTCCGAACCAAGCCCCCCCCGTCTTAGTTCAGGGTCCACACGTATCACGCTTGAGACTCTCGTCTCGTCATCAGTAACATTGATCAGCCTCACCCGTAGCGTAAGCCGGCTGATTCCGTTGTACAGTGAAGGAATAAAGTGACGATTTCTGTATCTGCTATGCTAGAAGCTGAGAGGCGCTGTTCCGATCCGACTGTCCCTTGGTATCAAAGTACGCTTCCTCCAACTGTGTGCCATATCCACAATGCAAATGCAAGTACCAGCGTTCCATAACGCCCATCCTATTGTCATAATTCGTAGAAAGAAATAAGGAGAAAAGAAAAGAAGAGCGTTAGGAAAGTAAGAGAGAGAAAACCCTCCGTGATTGCGTAATAATATCGCCCTGTTTCCGTATCATGAATGCTTTCGTTTCTCCTGGCGCCCTGCAGGCCGTCATCATCTCGAGCACCTTCCTCCCAGCCACTATTCCCATAGGTGTGGAACAGCAGAATGAGCCTCCAGCCGATGGTTGTACGGATCAGCATAGTAGATGGATCCCTGGATATACCAATCCCTCTTCGTCTCTCCGGCCTTCACCCGCCCCTTGATAATAATCGCCGTGGCGGGTCGCATGCGCACCGGTGGCTGCGCGAAGGCGTCCTAGGCCGTCGCCGCAGAGGCCGTCCAGAACCTGGTCTTGGGCACGACGCGCACCTCGGGCGACGGCCAGGTGTCGGCGTCGGCGTCCGCCGCGCCCGGCTCCCCCTCGGCGGCCCGCTTCTCGCGGTCCTGGGCCAAGGCCTCGAGCACCCAGCCCTTGATCTCGCGCAGGGCGCGGCGCTTCTGCGTCTGCTCGCGGTGCTTTCTGCCCGACTCGCCCAGCGGCAGCTCGTTGTAGGTCTTGAAGCTGACGAGCAGGGTCAGGGTGCGGAGCTGTGGGAACTGGCGCACGAAGCGCGCGCCCGCGTGGCAGTGGTTCTGGACCCAGCAGGGGCGCAGGCCCCAGTCCATGGCGAGGTGCCGAATGTTGGCCAAGTTGGCGACGTCGGGCATGACTACATGCTGAGGTGCTGTGGGACTCTTTGTTAGTTCCGGTGCAGCGAAAGAGAGATTGCAGATTTTGTTAACGGAGCCACTTACCTCGGCAGATCAGCAACGTGTCGTCGTTGCAATTCATGTAGACGCCCTTTCCTTCCTCCATGTGCTCGCGGGAGAGGTGTAGAAGCTGGAACTGGCCATCGGGGGAGCCGCGGCGGTCGTTGGGCTGATACAGCAGCTCGGCGCGGGACTCGCGACAGACTTGCAAGAGGGCGGGAACGCGGCGGCGCAGGGCGTAGGCCATGGTGGTGTTGTTCATGATGCGCTCAACGACGGCTGGTTTGGGGGCGGCGAGACGCCATATCTTGACGCGGAGCTCGGGGGGCAGCGAACGGAAGAGGTGAAAGGCGGGCGAGGGCGTGGCGTCGGAGAGATCCAGGGAAGCCAGTTCTTCGTGGAGGAGATTGTGGTCCGATGCTGGCGGAGGAGCCATGGGCGCGGAATGCCAGTAGCGTCTCTGATTGGCTCGGTGGGCTATTATCGCATAGTAGTCCATAGAGCGTGACGTTCTCATTGCAGAGGCGGCGGGAGCAATCGAGAAAAGGATAGCGCTCTGTTTGGAGGCGAAGAGAATAACGTGCCGGCAGCGGTTTGCAGAACAAAGTGATATGCTCAAGGTGGAAGGAGTGGGAGAGACGATGGAGAGTGAAATCGATTTCTTGCCCTTTTTTTATCGGAGCCGAATAAGGCAACAGGCTGCGGCGAGAATAAAGGAGCGGGCGGGAAGTGGACGCGCGCATGAAGGTGCAGGGGCAGGCAGCAATACTTGGCCGGTCGAGGCGAATATCTTGATGATGTGAAGTGCGGATGAAGTGGTTTCAGAGAGGTGCAGATGAAGTCGGTAGGTACGTGAAGTGAGGTGCATGTGAGTGTGGCCCGATGGCAACAATGTGAAAGTCAATGCGGATAGAATTCAGGAAGCAGATGTTGGAGTCAAAAGCAAATGGTGAGAGATTTCAGTCGCCGGCTGGGAGCATGAAACGGGACAGCGCGGCAAACAAATCAGTCCATCTACACTCCGGAGGTAAACGAGCGAATTGAACGAGTCAAGGAACAACGGCGGCGCCTGCGTCTTGTCCCCCCCTATCTACCCACGTTATGCAGTGACGGGCCAGAGCCAGGACGATGCAACAAGTAAATAGACCAAACCACCAAAGATGAACAGGGGGGGCAGGCAGCGTGGAGGGAGGCAATGGGAATTCCCCGGTTCAACCACAGCCTGTCACTGCGCTGACCGCTGGAACATGACGACGAAGATAACAAAACCATGGCGGGGGAAAAAGAGGCAGAGAGAGAAAAAAAAAAAGACACCGGAATGCCTCCGTCTTGGACCGTTAATCCTGCAGCTTGGGAACGGCTCGAGGCCGCTCGGCGGTCAGTGCAGCGGCGCCGTTGGAAAACGTTGGATGCCGCTTATTAATACTGGCTCGAACACTCTGCCGGGACCCCTGCCTGGACAACAGGCACATCACATGCAAAGGCGATTGGGCGGGAAGATTGAACTGCAGTGGCAAAACTTCTCTCTCTCTCTCTCTCTCTCTCTTCTGCTGCATGTATGACATTTGCATCCGACAATTGGGCTAAACGGATGGAGAACGGATTGGGAAATATAAACTAAGAAAAGGGGGGGGGGGGGTGTCGTCGACATCGCGTGTTGTGTCAGCTGTTTCTGAGTCGAGCCGAGCCGCCGTATAGTCAAGTGACACACGGACAATCATGCCAGAAGGGACCCGGATCCGCCCATGTCGTCAATACTGTGGGTCCCTTGCAAACACCGTCTTCACTCTTTTGCCGTCCCTACTGCTAGGTAGGTAATTCTGGCTCCGGGTGGCTATCTGTGCCGTCGAACTAGTCTGATTCTGCTTCGGCGTTGCATCTCGGGATACCTCCATATACCCGCCTGGACTTGCTCGGCTCGGCTCGCTCTTCCATGGTCCAATCAAAGCAAAGGTCTTCTACCCGCCTTGTTTCTGCCCTTCGTCGACGATGCATCGTCGCTGTCGTGGGAAGCAGCGAGCCAGAGGTCTTGCAATTGCGGAAACCCATCTTCGTCAGGTATCTATCTGCCCGTTCCCCGACACCTCCCATAAACAAGGTAGCATGACCCTCCTCCTCCTCCTCCATCAACCACAAGTTGGCACGTATCAAGAGGATGGAACAATTATGACGTCTTGAATGAATTTCTGTCTTGTTCTGCCGCGCTCACCCGACCTTGATCTTGCGGCACCAGTCCCGTCCACGCGCCACTTGCCAATTGCACAGCTGCACCTCCATGATGATGCCCAAGAACCCGGCGATGCAGACGCCCCCGCTGTCGCTGACGCTCGTCGCGCTGAGGCTGAACTCCCTGTCCTCGCTCGGCACCTGCTCCATGATCTCCGCAAACGTGTTGACGTATACCGCGCCCCCAACAGGCCCTCCCAGAACATGATGACGAACACGACGTAGACTGACGGGATGAAGTCGAACATGGCCTGCGCCGTCAAAAGGCCCAGGTTGCCCACCTGCAGCAGCGACGGCAGGTACAGCCGGTGGATGCGGAAAAAGGGCGTCGACGACCGCGAGATGAAGACGCCCAGCTGGTACAGGAACCCGTACATCGGGTAGAACTCGCGGAACTCCTTGAACGGCGACGACCCCAGCGGGAACAGCAGCGTCGGCGCCACCCCCTGGTTGATCGTGTACTCGGCCACGTAAACCAGCAGCAGCGGCAGCATGTAGGGGAAGAAGAGCGCCTTGGCCCTCTTGAGGTTGGCCTCGAAGCTGTGTTCGTCTGCGCGAGGATGGCGGTGCTGCTGCGCCGAGTACGCCGTCGACGCCACAGACGGGCCCGGCGCAAGCAGCGCCGAGGCGGCGGCGTTGCGCGGCAGCTCCGCCGCGTCCTCGTCGTCCATATCGCGCTCCGGCAGCGCCTCGTACTCCTTACGGCCCGCGCGCAGCGGGCCCATCGGCAGTATGATGAAGAAGCTGACAAACATGATGGACGGCAGGCACGCCGACAGCAGCAGGCTGTTGCGCACGCTGATCCCCCACCAGTCCGTCATGACGACGTACATGCCCGCGCCGACCAGCCCCGCCGCCCCCGTCCCGCTGCCCCAGCCTGCGAGGCTTACGGGGCCGTAGTAGTGCGTTAGCCCGAGGAAGCTGAGCTCGCCGCCGCCGGAGCTGAGGCTGGCGATTACGACGCCGATCATCTTGAAGGCGACCGACTTGCTGGGCGGCGTGAGGGCGATGAGGAGCATGCCGGAGCACGACAGACCGATGAGGACCATGACGCGGACCGGGTAGGGCACGCGGTGGATGAAGTAGGGGGCGATAAGCTTCGTAAAGAAGGAAGGGAGAATATCGGCGAGGAGGACGACGCCCTTCGGGACCGAGGAACCGACAAGGTCCTGGGCAGCGGACAGGATAATCACGTAGAGAACGTTGTTGATGAGACCTGTTCGCGGTCACGTCAGTACACGGCATTGTAACCCCTCTTCCTCTCCCTCTCCCTCTCCGGGGTAACGATGGCACGGTGGCGTACCGAGCAGCCAAAAGGCCACGACGACCTGCGTATCGGCATGTCGAAGGAGTGCGGACAGGCGGGCGCGATACAGCGCCCACGACGACGAGGGCGACCCGGGCATGGGGAGGAAACCGGAAGACGAAGGGGAACGGCCGGTCATGGTCCACTAGAGCGCGGTTCTCGACTCCAGGAAGACGAAGGCCATCGAGCAACGGGAGGAAGATGTGCAGATGAGCGATTGAATGGGGGAGTGGTTGGTTTATTTAGGGGCGTAAGTTTGAGGCGTGACTGCCCCCATTCCCCGTGGTGTTCGGCATGTCGGACGGTCACGAGATAATAAACGTGTCTCAGAAGGAGCGATAAGGGGTGGGTCTGCCGGGATATTGTGAGATAAGCCGGCGCACGACCCACAGAAGCTTCTTGCTAGCCCGGGGGACTGCACTGTGACGTCGCCGCGTAGAGTTGCTGGCCGTTCAACTCGTGAAAGCAGCTTGAGTCAGTGTCCAGCAGCCAGCATCGGATTGCACATGGCAGAAACCGTAACAAGATAACTTTTAAGAGAGAAGCGATGCCAGTTTTCTGTTCGATTTGCATTAGAGCCTCCAAGCAAGGCAGTCATCGGGTATCCCCTGCCGCATGTATACATCCACACGGGTGTATTAGCCAGCAACATCCTTCACATCAGTCTCTGCTTTGCACCGCAATTCTTCTAGCGTATGTAATCAGTGGCAATGCCAACTCCTCATTCACTGGCTTTGAACCGCTGTCGAGCCAGATTCTACACCATACATGCTTGAGCCTCGCACCGGTCACAAGGCCGGTCCCTCCCACGCGTCTCTGTTCAGCTTCATCAAGTAAGACTGCTTGTGGGGGAAGGTAACTTCTCGCTCCTTGGCAAAACCGGCCTTTTGTAACAGCTCGTGAAACCTGTAGTCTCTTGGTTAGCTTGTCACTTGGCTAAAAAGCCGGTGCATCAGGAGAACTGCTCACCTCGTGTTGTCTATCCGCGGCTCCAGACAGACATGCATCGTACGGTAGTCGTCCGTCAAACACCAGTGCACCAGGCTGGACAGCCACGCCGGCACCCGGCCCCTGGCCCACTCTTCCCCCACAAAGACGTGGAGGCCACGGTCGTAGTCCCCGGCGTCGCTGCCCAGCTTCTGGCCGAGGATATCCTCCTTGACCCAGTATATCTCGAAATACCCAAACGGCACCCCGTCCCACATACCAATGACGGGGAAAGAATGCTTCGAGCTGAGGGCGTTGCTCAGAAACTCGGGTGCGAAGTCTCCCCAGAATTTTTGGACCCGCGGGTTCGACATCCAGGACTGTAGCAAGGCCGTGTCAGAGAGCGCCGTGAGGTGACTGTTCTCGACGGGCTTCGGTCCCACAGGACCGAGGTAGGGAACGGGTTCCGGCGCAAGAGACGCGATCCGGAACGAGAGGTACTGTTCCACGCTCGGAATGAAGCGGGAGTAAAAGACTTCGCCCATGCGGCCTGGCTTGCGGCGTGCGGGGTGCCGGATGCTGTTTGTGATGGTGTACCTCAACGGTGCCGGCGGGTAGTACGTCGGGAGATGGGAGCTCGAGTAAAACGGCCCAACAGGGACGTTTGGGGTACTGACCATGGACATCGGCGGTGGACCTCCCGGTACGTCGGTCTCAAGGCGAGTGCCCGTGGAATGGTGGGGCGAGTGGATGGGAGTGTGATGCCTTGAGTGGACTGGTTCGGTGCGAGCCGGCGAAGTCGGGCGGCTGCCCGACGGAGACTCGATATAGGGCGATGCGGTGCTTGTGCGCTGCAGGGTAAACAGGAACAGCCGCCCCGGGATCTGCCAGAAGGTGCGACGCGCTACAAACATTTGCGACCATTCCCCGCCGTCATCCTTGAGGTTTGTCCCCACTGTAGAGTCCAGCGATGAAAGCAGACCCATACGCTCCAGCTTCGGCATCAAGTTTCTGCTGCGAAGGACACCATCGCGCTTGATGTTGATGCGCCATTCTCCCTTTGGTCGCGCTTTCTCGGGGGTGAGTCGGGATGCGTCGGTCGTAAGGTAGGGCGACGGCTGGGGTTGATGGAAGTACCAGTAGAGCGTGACCCAAAGCATCATGGCGATCTGACGGGTGGGGCTAGCGGCGGGCTTGAAGTCGGTGCTGGAGGGCTGCGATATCGACGAGATGAAGAGGTTGTCGTTCTGTAGCGTGGGTAGCCGGAAGCCGTGTATGTGACGCTGTCGGGCGTGTGAGCGGTCCTCGTCGCTCTGGCCGCCATCAACATTGTTAAACTCGGGGTCTTCATCCTCGGTGTTCAAGACGACGGTCCAGCCGATGGGGAAGGGGTTATTGTGCGTGTTCAGGTCGTGCGACTTGAAAAAGAGACCTGCGAAGACGGGGTGACGGTGAACTTTTGCCCATCCGGCAGGTGGACGATTTGCGGAAACATCGCTGTGGATCTGCCGCAGCGGCCTCTAGCCCAGGCTCAGGCTACTTGTGGAGAGGAAGGGGGGGTGAAGATGGAGGGTACCCAGGACAAAGCAAGGAGGGAGGGCAAAGAGACAAACCAAGGGGGTGTCAAAGTCCAATCAGGGGGGTTTCTAGCTCGTGATTGCTCGGGGATGGGCCTAGATGATGAGGATAGCGGGGTAGATCAGCTTCTTTCAAGGCGGTATCGAGCAGCCAGTCTTATGTACCCGGTTGTCGGACGTCGTCGAGATGCAGACGGGTTTGATGCAGAGGTATCGCTAGATCTGGGGACAGCTTCTAGTGCCCCTTCTGGAAGAACCAAGCAGCCATTCAGTGACGAGCCATATGCGAGGTAGCGAGATTCTGACAAACGGGCATCTGTTGGTTGGGTGGTGGCATGATGATGCGTCAATCAAGTGGGGTGAAGCTCTTCCCTTTTAGCGGCGGCGGCTGGGGGTGGTGTGTTGTTTGGCGAACGCAGGGAGGGGTCAAAGCTCCCCACCTCGCGGTTGGAAGCGGGGGAGTCCTCGCTGGAGCCAACTCGGCCTACCTACTACTACTACCTACCTAGGTGCTAGGTATGCTGGCTCATCTCATTGGCACATGCCGGGTGGGCTCTCCGTGGATAGTCGGTCCAGCTGACTATGTCGTCTGTTAATGATGGGCAGAGTTTGCATCTTTTTGTCTATATAGCAAGCGTCAGTCTGATTTTGGGCATCGTTCTCCAGGTTTGGTTCTGGTCAATTGCCAAGTCATGACGTTGAAATCGATCGCTCTTTCGCTATGTATACTCCAGAGTATGCTCGTTTCCACGATGCCCAGAACGCAAATACTATGGTAAACAGATTGTCGCGTTAGGAGATGGATGCGACAAAGCGCTATGATGCCTCCTTGCTGTTGCTGCCCTCCTCCGATTTCTGCGGCGTCTTCTTGTCGTCCTTGCGCTTGTGCTCTACGCGTTCTTCGTCCTCGGTTTCGTCGTCTTCATCTCGACGTCTCGAGCCCTTCTTCTCCCTGTCGAGGACTTCCAGGACCTCCTCGCCTCCAAGGTCCTTTGTCTCGTCCCAGTCGACGTCGTACTCGGTCGCTACAAATCTGACTTCGCGGCGCAGCGAGTTGGCCTCGTGTACGAGAGCTTCCCACGCCGCCTGGTCGAATCCTCGCTCCTGGTAAAGCGCCGACTGCCGTTTGGAGACAGTAATGTTTAGCGCCGCCTTGTAGCTGAGATCTTTGCTGATATACAGAAACCAGAGATAACCGCCCATGATAGTCGTCAGCCCGGCGAGGTACGTCACCGGCTCGACGAGGTCCCAGCCAAAGTCGGTATGGAACGTGACATAGTACACCACTCCCCACCAGCCCGACAGCAAGGCAAAGCCGCCCTGCGCGAGGCGATGGGCTCCGCGATGTGCGAGGTAGTCGCATTCTTGTTTGATCTTGGCCAGTTCTTCCACGCGACGAGACATCCTGCGTAATCGAATACGCATGTAGTACGTTCTGTCGTTGAAACTCGGCACCGCCACGCGGAGTTCCTGGTCGTACCCTTCGATCCCAATCGAGAACTCCCGGCCGCGAGCGGCGTCCCTGATGAAGTCGCCAACCTCAGTGCTGCCGCTCCACCGCACCCAGTTCGTGTCGTCGCGGTCCTTCTTGGGGCCCTCGTGGCCGAGACCAGAGTACGAGGCGACATTGCCCTCTTGCTTCTGCGATGAGCGTCTGTCCGGCTTGGTCTCTTGGTGATCAGCCTCCGCTCGGAAGTATATCTTGGGGATCCGTTCTCGGCGCCCATCGTCAATGGGGGGTATCTCGGCCTGGAGCAGCCGTTCGAGGTAGGAAAGAGGCTGCTGAGGGTGGACGAGCAGAGCGAGCGGGGCAATTTCGGCCTCTTCTTCGTCTTTGTCGGGCGTCTGAGTGATTCTCGATTGCTCTGCGTGGAAAGGTAGCGGCAGGATAAGCTTCAATAACCTCGTTGGTGTCGTAAGTAGGCGTCCTGCAGAAAAGTAAGCACAAGAATCACCCGAGTGCGCCTAGGGTTTCACTGATGCAGCAGGGCGTCCTACCTCGCGTCTTGTCACCGTTGGTAGGGTCTTTGGACGATTCCCGCTGCTCGACCTCGTCACCAGCTCGGTGCCATGGCCTCTCCTCTTGTTTCCTCAAGGCAATCAGCTCATCCCTCTCGAACTTTTCCTCCCTATCCATGTCACGTTGGCTCGCCTTCTTGGCCTTGGCATCTTCGACATGGTCCCGCAGTTTTGCAGAAAGATGGAACGCGCGTGCTTTTCTCGCGGCCTGAGTGCCGATGCCGAGTCCGGCTGGGCGGGAAGCTTGACGCAGAGGACCATGCTTAGGGCAGAAGCTGGCAGGCAGTTGCAGGCATACGCGGCGGAACGCGTAGCTCATATCGAGGTTGGGCAGCAGCAGCTGTGTCTTGCTTGTGTTTTAATTTGTTTTTGTTTTTTGTTTTTGTTTTTTCAAGGCCCGGAAGATGAAGACGGACACTTCCGTCGTTTTTAGCAACCACTTTATCATGCACAGTAACAAGACTGCACGGAAGAAAGTAGGCATTGGCATCGTACCTGCCGAGAGCTTCCCTGCCGCAGGCTTGGTATGACGTCAATGGCAGTGTGCCTGTCACGTGCAGTGACCGCGCTATTGACCTTCCCTGAGCTGCACCCCCACATCATTCATCCGATCAACCCCCTTATCCATCAGCAGCCATCCTGGTAGGTCGCCAGATAGCCACAAACAGATGGCCCCGCCGGCAGCCCGTTCAGGTTGGCACTCGGGCAGGGGAAGGCTTGATCGATAGCATGACTGGCAGATTTTGGTGCAGCTCGGCTTGAGACTCCATGACATAATCCCAGCATTCTCGCCGTCTGGTTTGGTTCACGCATCATCATACCTACCTAAGCGGGTGACAAAAAAAGCCGCGCTCAGCAAAGTTAACTTAAGGTAAGCTACGCCTTAAGGATCTACGATATGTCAGAGAGATAGGTGACTAAAGACTACCGATATGCCCCAAGTTTCAGCGAATAGATACTTAAGTTAGCCACTGTAATTTGAGAGTGCGGCTTTTTGTCACCCGCTAGCCTTTGCAAGAGCCAGTGGCATGTTCTCTTATGTTGGATTTTGTAACCAACATGGAAGAACTTAGTACCATGATAGTAATCATGCACTTTAACAATATCAACAGACGATATAATAGTGTTCGTTGCGCAGATCTTCAACTGATGTATCGCCACTTCACATTCTCCCATCCTTCACGTTTTCGAACGCGAACCCCAAATCCCGCCCCATTGTCTGCCGGCTTTACAGAGGCACTCGTAATTGAGCATGTCGCCTGTTCAGGAATTCGGCCCGTCTGTTTCATATTCCCATCCAGGGTCAAGACCTCAAATCCCGCCAACAACGACGCCACGAATCCAAGGTTTTCCGCAAAGGCAAAATTACGCCCCGGGCACAGGTGCCTCCCACCGCCGAATGGAATGAACGATGCCCTCTTGATCTTTTCTGTCTCTGCATCTGCAATGCTCCTGTTCGCCATGAACCTGTCTGGCACAAACTTCGCACTGTCTGGACCCCAAGACTTCTCCAGGCGATGAATGACCGTCGATGACATCTGCACATTGCAGCCCTGTTTCAAGAGATATGACCGACCATTGCTGTCGGTTACGGTCGTATCTTGCATGACCCTTCGGTTGCCCATACCCTGGCTGGACAACCGGATGGACTCGCGGTAGCAGCTGACCAGCAGCGGGCACCGTTCGTCAAGTGTCCCTATATCAATAGTGACATCACCACTGCCGCTGTGCTGAATCACTGGCAGCACCTCATCTCTCAGGCGAGCCACCAGCCCAGGTCGACTGAACACGTATGCTACGAACCAGAACAGCGTCGGGATCGTGTTGGATGTTGCGACGTGGATCAAGGCAACCTCGAAAATACCAACCTCTTCTCCGGACATGCCGTGTTTCCGTAGGATCGCGGCACGGTTCTTGACGATTTGGGATGCGTCCTCGTGGTAATCCCTGTTGTTACTGTAATAATCGGCCAGCATTGACTGGAGGCGCCTTCTTGCATTATAGCATCGTTTCGCCGTGATAGACGGCACGACCCCGAGCATCAAGAGCGGCAGGTCCGCGTCAAAGGCCCTACGCATGCATAAGACATCGTTAAATAAGGGCAAGAGTGTGGTGAAAAGCGCCTACCAAATGTCGTCCATCAAGCTCGCGTCCTTTCTAAGCGGGTTATGGGGGCCGTAAAGGGCTTCCGCCGTAGCCATAGTCATCAAGTCCCGCACCCAAATGAAAAGGTTCGTTGCCTCGTACGCTTCGGAACCCTTACATACACCATCCAGCGCGTCAGACACGTATGCGAGCGCGTTGGCGTTCATTCGGTGCAGGTGGTCCGCGGTCATAGATTTGTGGATGCCCTCGAAGATATCGGGCACCAGGGTGCTTCCCTGGATGGTCTTGAGGACCTGGTTGCTGAAGCCGAGCTCTCGCTGCGCGAACTCCAGGGCAAACGGTTCAAAGGACAGGTTCCGGTTTCGGAAGATGGCCTGAACAATCGTCGGGTCCCAGATGCCGTAGAGCTTGCCGTTCAAGATCGGCAGCGTAGCTATTGCCATGTTGTGTTTCCTGCGCGGATGTTTAACGCCCTTGCGGGGTTGAAACGATGCCTAAAGGGTAACACTTACTCCAAAGTCTTGAAATAACCACTCTGGTGCCAAATCATCCCTAGGAGGTGCCCGATGATCGGAATACTGGGCTTCATCGGCGGCGGCTCTCGTTCGTCCATCTCGGGGGACGAGAATCTGTGCAGGAAAAATGCGAAAGCCAGCAGCATCGCGACGGCGACGTACAGTGACGACGGATTCTGCAAATCCACGGCTATGAAAGACAAAATGCCCACGGTCCGCGCAGTGCCGTTGCCCGGCATGTTTCCGATTTCTTCACCCATCGCGGGCAAGACAGTCTGCGCTCAAGCACCAAAAGATCGCCAGAAATCGGTTGAAGCACTCGATGTCGTGTTCGACTATGAAGAACGATTGGAAATTGCATCGATGCCGGATGGCGAGGGGCGGTGCTCTCAATATGTCTACCGACTGCCTGTCGCCAGGATTGTTGGGACGGTGGCTGTCAGAACTTAGCGCTGACAATCCTTTGTCTCAGACTGGAAAGAGTGGGAAATGAGGGGTTCAGCTGGCCATGACTGCCAGCCTAGGCTAGACGCTTCATCCCCTGCTGGCTGTTCATGATCCTTCAGTAGAACCACTGAGATAGGTTTCCCAATCGTAAGCGTTATCGCCATGCTCGCTGTGGCATGCGTTATCTGTACATTGTGTGCCTGCAGGGATTACCTGAATTACCATGTGTCCAGACGGCGCGAGTACATACATCACGGATTGAAGTTCTCCCTAGCGTAGAGCGGGCAGGGAGGAGCAGCCTATGAGACGTGTACAGACTGTTGTTAGTGTTGTTAGTCTCTTTAACCCTCAGACCGATTGTCCCGCTGGACACTCGACGGTCAGCCGCAGCTTGGCGTTCGACTATCGCAAACGGCCATGTGCTATCCCTTGCTTTTTCGTGGCTGATGGTTGCCACGGCGGAGGATATGAAGTTTCCACGAACGCAGAATGGGGTTCGTACGAAGCCCGAGAGAGCCAATCGTTGAAGTGCCGTAATGGCCGAAGCCTGAAAGATACGAGCCAATGGAGTTCGCCAGAGCTGCAAGGCACAGTTTTGATGTTAGCACATACTCCGTGTAATGGCTTCACATACTCCGTGTAATGGCTTCACATAACGATACGGGTACCTGATATTATTGATGAAGATTCACGCCAATCATTGGCTGGGGCCTCGAGACCTCCAACACATACAAAAGCGCTCCACACTTGTAATCCCAACGAATTTTAGGCTACAACAGGGCAAATATTCGTGATCGCCAAGACGCAGAGCCAAGCATATTACCGTGGCATGGGCTTACCGGGTCCAAGATATACTCCTTATGCCACGCGTACATTTGTGTTTGTCGCACGTGCAAGTCTGGCCGAGCACCTCTTCGAGCTATGCTGTATTGAACTCGGAGAAACCCAGCGCATTGTGTAAGCGAGATGCTTCCCCACCGGGGAATCTAGCGACTTGGGTATGATCTGCTCGGAACGGTGGGGGACGGTAGCTCTCAACCCACATCTCCCCACAGCTGCCGCTGGCACCGGAACTCTTTGTTCAATAGCACAGGTGCAGCCAGGTACCCAACCTTGGCTCAGTAGTGATCTCGCCAAGCTTCTCAACCTCCAATCTGTCTTACTACTTACTACTAGAGATTGCTGCCTATCTGAAAAACCTATTAGAGACCGCAGTGACCAATGTGCGACACCAAGCAAGACGCCTTCGTGGGTTCAACGAGCCATATTGAGGCCGAGCCTAAGACAACCTCTCAGAATGAGATCAAAAATCACGTTGCTGGCGATGCTTTGCTGATCGACAGTCAAGGCAATATCCGACGTCTGCCCGTTCCTTCAAATGACCCCAATGACCCTCTTAACTTTAAGCCGTGGGAGAAAGCTCTAATCATCTTCTGCTGTTGCTGGTTTTGTAAGTCTATGGGCCAACTAGGCTCATAACGGTATAAAACATGAGGTCCGCTGACACTTTTTCACAGCTTTACTGAGTTTGGCTCTGGCTGGCGGACTTGGTCCAATCTTGAGTGTCTTCTTCAGCTTGTATGCGCCCCAGGGTTATAAGTCGGATGAGATTGTATATCTCCTCACTATTCCTTCATTGTGCGTTGGACTAGGTAAATCGACCTTTGAGGTAATGAAGTGCCAAGTACTACGCTGACTTATGATATGGGCAACTATATCGTCCTCCCCCTTTCGCTGGCCTTCGGTAGACGCCCGGTCTTCCTTGCTTCTACCGGCATCCTCTTGGGTGCCACCATCGGCGCCGCTGTTCAGAACTCGTACAAGGGACACCTTGGGAGCCGAATCCTGCAGGGCTTAGCGACTGGAGCCACTGAGTCTGTGCTGCCATTGATGCTTACGGAAATTACCTTTCTTCATCAGCGAGGTCAGGTGTTCGGCCTCTACTGGATGACTCAAACCATATTTTCGGGCATCCTAGGCATAGTTTCATCCTACATCAACGCCGCTCTTGGTTGGCGTTGGTACTACTGGCTTTTTGTTATCACTGTCGCTGTCGGATTCTTGTTTTCCCTGGTTGGCGCTTATGAGACCCGGTTCGCCCGCCCTGCCATGAGCATTGACGGCGTGATTGTCTACACAGACGATTACGGTGTTACTCACGTTATGAGTCCTGAAGAGGTCCAAGATCATCCCGAAATCCAATCCCAGGGAATTTCTGGGCTTCCAGACATACCTCCATATGATGGCCCGCAACCCACACTCAAGACGCGCATGGCACTCTGGGGCAAGCCACACCCGCAGCCGCTGAAGATCATACTCAGCTCGTGGATGTTGATGGTCAAGTGCCTCACCTCGCCGGCAATATTATACTCGATCATTATCAGCTCTGTTGTCTTAGGTGAGTCAGTTTCATGCCTCATCTGCCTATCCTTTGCATATGTGCTTCTGAGTAAGCTAACTAATGGAAGGCATCACAATCAATATGAGTTTAACATACGACCATGCCCTTCAGAGCTACGGCTGGGAGCCAAAGTCCATTGGCCTCATAAATGTTGGTGCCATTATCGGATCTGTCCTCGGCTCAGCATACGCTGTCATTGTCGGCGATCGGATCGTACTCATGCTGGCCCGGCGCAACAACGGCATCCACAAGCCCGAGCACCGTATCATCGTTTTGATTCCTGTTGCCATCCTCGGCTTTGCCATGGTCCTCTTGTATGCTTTCACGGCTCAAGGAGTATCCACGTGGTGGGGACTTGTGCTTTCCTACACGTTTTACAATACAGCTTGGGTGGCCGTTATAGTCATTACCACCACAATCGCGTCTGAAGTCTGGCCAAAGCACCCTGGTCCTGCTTTAGTCATGGTCGTTGGCAGTAAGAACATTATCTCATTTGGCCTTACTTTCGGCTTTACTCCAATGACCGAAAAGGGAGGTGTCAAGTGGGCGTTCTGTGTTCTGGCTGGAGTCTTGGCCGCGTGCTTTGTGCTCGGGTTCCCTGTATATTTCCTGAACGCAAAGTGGCGTGCGTTTACGAGCAAGAAGGAAAAGATGGACTTGACTACGGACTAAGATGTAAGATGAATAATCTGACCGATAATGCACAATCGGCTGCACAGAGTAGGATTATGATTTGTAATAATTAGGCTCGGATCTACTTTGATAATCCAATTCATGTTTTCACATTGAGGGTATATCTCGTTAAAGTTAAGACACGGCACGGAGTCCCTAGTGCATCTATACTTTGAGCTTTCAGACAGGAGGCGCATCAGTCGACCGTGTATTTATTCTGGAAGAAGTAGTTAACCTGGCCAGTGTGTTTCTTCAGATCCGAAGTAGCTTCCTGGCCGATGGTTTTGGATTCGCACTTGGTCTTCCCAGGCTTCTTGAGCCCTTGAAGCAATTTCTAACCTAGGCACCGAGGTCACATTTGATGGAGTGCGTACATGGTTGGTACATGTCTAACCTGCAGCGCGGTGAAATACAAGATTAGGTCAATTGTCACGATAACTTCAACCATCATGCTAGCATATTGCATATTGCCTGTCATTTTTTGTTTCACTCATTACGCGCACATCTTCCCTATATATAGGATCACTCTTTTCATAACTTCACTTTCATAGAATAAAGCCTTTGTTAACCTCATTCTCATATGCCCTGCTGTGTGCTCTAACTCGTGACATCAATCTTATGCAATATCTTGCACGTATCCTCTATGTTTACCGTCAACAGCTCCTGAGTGATAAACGTTCCGACTGTGACCTGCATCATGAGCAGCAACCCAGCGAGCTTGCTACAGCCAATAGCGGTGCGCGTCAAAAGATCCTTGTACTCGTCGGAGCCGTAGAACGCAGGTCTCACCAAAACGATGGTTGGGGCGTGCGCGAGTGAAAGTGCAAGCGTGACCAAGCGTGGGCTACAGGTTTGCGTCTTGTTCGTAAGGTTGAAGTGACTGGCTGACACCTCCAAGGCCAAGAATGCCCGACATCTCAAAGTGTTTGAAGTCGCTGAGAAGACCACCTCCTGAGATGAAGGTAACGATGATGCCACGCCTGAAGCTGTCGTTGGGTCCGCGACCCCAGCCTCCAGCGGGGCAGCTCTTCAAACTCACCCGAGACGAAGTAGCTTCACCCCACGTCGGAACGCTCCGAAAATTGTCTAGCTCTGCATCGGCACGGCCCCACACACAATCCCGAGGTTCGCTTCGAATGCGGGGGAAGCGAACCGAATATTTTGTTGATGGGGATTCCGAACCGACTTCGTATTGCAGGCGATCCAGTGACAATCTTTCTCGGTTCGCCCCGGCCCAGCGGTCTTGTCATCTTGCCTCCGAGGGTCCGTCACCGAACGCCGACAGGTTGCTGGCTGTACGGTATCCTCGATCAGATCATACATAGTAAATTCTTCGAGTTTGGATGGCTCAAGACCTTGAGCAGCCCTGGGTGCTGTCTGGTGTCAGTGGCTCTGAATCATTGACTCAATTCAGGCTTGGCCCGCATTAATGCTATCACCAATATACCAATAACACAATGAGCAACGCGCACGACTAGAGTCATGTCCGAAGAAACTATCGCCAAACTCGAGGCTCGAGTTCTTGTAGCTGAGCAGCTTGCTGAGCGCGTAAGTCTCAATCTGATCAGAAATGGGTTTCCTTGCTGATATGTGTCTTAATCAACGCATAGGCCCAAGCTCGTGTCACAATTGAGAACATTTTCTCAAAATATATGCACCTACACAATGCCTTCCGCGACGAAGAGATTAAGCCTCTCTGGGTGAAGCGCGGAACTGAGGGCATCCACGCACAGTACACCAACGTCGGCGTATATGCCGACTACGACTCGGTCATGAAATACCACTCCGGCCGTCCGAGCCCCGTGGGCAAGCTGATACTGCACATGACCAACACGCCCGTCATCGAGGTTGCCGAGGACGGGCAGACGGCTAAAGGTTTTTGGCTGATGAACGGTCTCGAGTCCGGCATGGCGAACCCGAACAATGTTGGCGCCATGCCCGAAAACCTCTACGAACCAGTCGAAAAGAACGTACAAGGCAAGAGAGTGTGGGCCCACTGGGTTTGGTGCCAATATGCGCTCGACTTCCTGAAGCAGGAAGGCGAGTGGAAGATTTGGCACTTTCGCTGCATCGAAGTCGCGAGAGCGCCATACAGCGAGAATTGGATCTCATTTGCCGAGAAGAACCGGTTCGCGTTTGACAAGGTAAGCCCGTTGCCCGTTTATCGCGACGATAATGCTGCAAGTCCTCGTCTCCATCACAATTTACTTACAGACAACACAGGACCTCGCTTACTTCGGCGATGACGGAAAAGCGGTTTTCATGCCGCAGACTGACTTTCCGGCGACAAACAAGTCTGACATCTACAGCCCGCATCGAGTCCAAAAACTGGCCGTGAAGTTACCCGAGCCATACAAGACGTTCACGGATGTGGAGGAATACTAGCGGCACTGCCCAGATGGACGTAATGATGCAAGAATACATGCATAATTTAGGAAGATCATAGCATGCTAAATGGTGAAGAAAAGAACAGCAAGCATGCATCTATTCACAGCTCGACTCAATCAATGCACATTGCCTCTCCAATCTACCACCCAATCCAGAGTCCTTTCTCCAGCTCTACCCCAAGAAGATATGTCAGATACATATGCTGGCGACCCCCTTGGCCTTCCGAAAGGATTCCCTGATTGCTTGTAACATTGACCATGAGACACAGAGTGACGGCCTGACGGGAAAATATAGATATTTACCCTTGGGTTGAGTTACCCAAGGGCACCGTATAAATACCTCTCTGGGAGGTGGATCTCCCAGTGGGTATCTATGGCATCTGTCCATCTGTGCTTGTACCATACACAAACATGATACATATAATTGAACAAGGATAACCGCGATACCTGTACATGCGATTTTAACACATCTATGGCCTACACTTTAACAGCTGACATTTACCTAGCGGCATTACCTATTTCGGTCAGTTGATCCACATTGCCACAGACCGACCGGTCGCATCCCACATCCATGGCCTACACTTCAACAACCTGCTGTTCCCTAGTTATATTTTATATCTTTTCTTAATAACATCTAGTAATAACTACGTTATTTTATTAGAGGTTACACTATTACTTAAAAAGACGCTTAGCTGGCTTCACCATCATAAAACAGCTAACAATGCCGCTAATAACTATTATTACTAAGTAGCTCTAAGGGCTTTGCAAATCTTCCTTTTAACTTGGTTAATCTTAGCATTAACACGTCTAGCAATTGCGTCCTCGAAGGCGTCGATTGCGTCCTCGATTGATTCGCCCATGTTCCTTTTGAACTCCGCTACCATTTGTCCCTTCCGCTCCTCCATGTCATCACAAATATCCGGCATCTGTTTCTCAAGTGTATCACACCTGGCCTGAAGCTCGTCGACCTCAACGTCGAGATTATCAATGTTCCCCACGATATCTTCTTTGCAGTTTTTAAGTTCAGACCATCTTCCCTCCAGGTCATCGCATCGTCTCTTGAGCACCTCATTCTCTCTCCGCGACTCTCCCAAACTTTGTTGAAGTTCGTCAATTTGTTGCTGTTGCCGCTCGAGCATACGCATCACACTGCCCCAGTCGCCCGAATCCACTGATAGTGATCGCTGCAACTTTACTGGGCGAAGGGTCTCTACCGAAGACGTTCTTGCCATGTATCCGCTGAGGAAGGGACGTTTTCTTTTGGGGGTGAGGTATACATCGGTATCTTGCTTGCCACGGGAGAGGACGCCCTCAGCAGAATCCAATATATTATGCAGCCGTTCGGTGTCGCCATATTTTGGCGGGTGACGGTCAATACCGGGACTGTTGGCGAAGATGGCTGCGATGTACGGCGGCGGCGAGCCTCGATGCGGCTCGGATTCAAACGGTACAGTGCTACCGCACGACAGTGGCGTGGCTGCCGTGGGAGATGGACAGTTCCCCCTGGCAGGGGGGGGAGGGGTTACTTCGTTGTCCTTTAGCACTTTGCCACGGGCGCCAATATATAGCCTATCCACATCCGCCATGCGCTCGTAACGCTGCTTCTTGGCTTCCGTCAAGCACGGGAAGTGCCCAATGGCCCAGTTGTACTTTTTGAATTTCTTCTTGGTCAAGATGTCGTGCCGAAAATATATGGAAAATAGCGAGGCCGCCGCAAGCGACTTTGGTAATCCATGTGTACCGCAGGCCGAATCGCCATACACTTTTCCAACGGTGAAGTCGAACGGTACGATGAACTGGGGACTACTGCCGCCGCATAGCTGGAATTTGAGGCGGGTGATGGAGTGTATGCCTTTGAGACGCTGACGGACAGTTTCGAAACAAGGTGGGCTCGGGGTTTTGTTGTGGGCATTGTCATGAGTTGTTCTTTCGAGCGATTCAATACAGTCAACTCTTATTTGCAAGTAGACCGTGTTGTTGGGCAATGCACTGTCGATAGAATAGCCAAGGCGAAAGAGGACGGAGGCAGACTCGGAATATCGGATGGAAAGATGGAATGCTTGGTTAATGAGTTCGGGCGGTTCAGAATCTTCACGCACGGCAATGACGCCAGGGGCATCGAAGTTGAAGTCGGCGTCGGACGACATGATGAGTTCGTTTTGAATCGATCTGCTACTCTTGCGCACAGAGAATACAGTCAACAGGAACCAGGCAGAGGTTGATACTTACCGTTGGTATGGCGCTACTCTCGGCTACCCTTTTGGAGAGAGTGCGTCGCACGGTTTATCATCGATAAGACGCATCCAGCCAGCGTGATCCGGGCTCTACTCGAGATGCATTGGGCGCTCTTGTACGAGCAGTAAACTGACCGGAGCGGCGGGTGACAAATCCAGGCGTGGAGCTGCAAAAGCCACGCTCTGAGATGGTTCCGACGGTGTTCCAGTCCTACTCGTACAAGGAGTCACGCCAGCACCGGGAGCAGGTGAACGGTCGGAACGCCTGGGACAGATCTGCAAGATGAAAACGCGTGCGGAGAGTGAGGGTGGCGGAGGAGAGAAGCGGATGCGCAGAAAAGAATCGCGTTGAAGGCAAATGCGCTGATACTGGACGACGAGATTTGACGTGGCTGGAGAGGACAACTGACTACCTATGGATCAATCAGCAGATACGGTGAAAGGTTATTCCGTCCGCGGAACCTACGTATCAAAGTAATCCGTCAGGATACTTGTATGCACATGTGCAAAAGTCCACAACAAATACAGGGTCTGATGGAAGGACAACGCTCTGCCATGTACAGCGGAACTTGACTTACGCGTGAGGTTAGATGCATTGTTTCGCTGCCAAGAGTGCAGTCGTTGGCATCGTGGAGTATTTCTATCGCTATCATATGTCTGCTTCGGAGCGGAAAATTCCGTTACAAGGGCCGGATCGGTTGATCCGCCGACCGAGTAAACCAGGAGCAGAAAACCTATGGGGCGGATCACGTGAGCATAAGATAAGTCTGTTATTCTGTAGGGTCCACTAATTGTAAGATCAGGAGATCACAACAGATGCATCAAAACTAAGGCCTATTTACAGAATAGACAAGGACGCACTTAAGGAGAGCCTTCTATAGCTCTTTTCTAATTAAGCTATAATCTATGTTTGTTATATGCTTGATTATTCTACGCTGGTAATGTTTATTAAGTAGTAAAGTCAGTAGTCTATAGAGAATGCTATCATAGATACTTACCTATTATAGTCTATTCTTAAGTTATTAACTAGAATAAACGTTTACCAGGCTATTTTACCTCTACTGTTGCCACTCTGGTCATCGCAGTCACATCGGAGATATCGGGCATAACGCCAATATCTGGACGCGAGTTTCTCCACGGCCCAGTCGCGGATTCATCGCTGGCCGCGATGAAATACACCGCCAATTCAACCTAGCGGCCCTCGATAGTTGCTTCTTCTTCACGCATAATAGACTCCGTTTTCAGACCCGTTATTTGTCTCAAAGACCCCGTTAATACCACCGTTAACCGTATCAAACCCCCTGTGATACCAACATCTACATTATTAAATTGTGCTTCTAAAACATCACTGCCTCCTATTAGGCATGAAACCTATAAGCTTTGCTGATTAAAAAGAGAAGTATATATCTTAGTTCTTATGCAGAAAACCTAATACTTGCCAGAACGGATATAAGGTAGACAAATGTGTATTGTCTACTACGCTAGGTAGTGATACTTGATACTCTTTTTAGGCTCGAATTATTCAAAGTTTTTAACCTTTGTTGTTTAAGTAGATATTCCCCGCTGTTCGTTGTGCCACTTTAGTGACCGATGCCGGGCTTGGGTCTCGCATGGATATGTAAACCAATCCTTGCCCTGTATTGAATTGTCAAACTGTTCGTTAACAATGTCGTCTTCAGTTGGAAAATGTGGTTTCGCATCAGGCGAAGGCACAGGGTAGAACCTGGCGTCGTCAAAGAATACCCATGCCCTTTGTCGGTAGATCTTTCTTTGTATATCCACTTTGGACGTTAGGCGGGGGTGAAGAATCTGGTACATGCCTGGGCCCCTTTGAAAGTATTCTTCTTCAGCACCAAAGTCACTGTGATTTTGATCAAGACTTTCGACATACAGCGGTTGTTGGTTTCCCCATATAGATAGGACTGCTGACCTGTTTGTGTTCCGGTAAGCTTCTTTAAACCACTTCCCGAGGTGGTTCCAACTGAGTTGTCCGGCTGTAGCGGATCGAAGAAAGACTGTGGCCAGATCGAAGCCCAAACTGGCTAGCCCTGATGTTTTGGATGGGCAGGTCAAACTTGAGGCGTAGATGTCAGCGTCGAAGTATAGGCTATCTGTGTAAAGCAAACCGGGAGGGCGAGGTGCGGTAGATTTTGAGACATCCTCTGGTAGCCAGGTGTCGCTGCTGCACTGGGCAGCCATGGCCCCACAAAGGAACATATGATACGTGTGGACGCAGAGAATTGCTTCTTTGTCCCATGGGTGAAGTTCTTGACTACACAATGCCTTTTTCATAATTTTTTTGGCTTTTTTATCTCTAACCTGACTGACAAGAGAGTAAAGCTGGTACCGCATAAAGGCTCCTAGCAGTCGCTTTTTCTCTGAAACAGTAAGATTGGCTGTGTTGAATTTGTGACTGACTCGCTGGCATTTGAATATCAACTGGGTCCTAGAGGGAAGGCAAAGATACTCCCGCGGGGGGAAGGCAGCAGTGGCCTTGGTAAGCTAGTCCTCAATAAAGAATATAAGCCCTTTGCGGAGCTTGATGATTTGTTGAATCAAGTCCCGATTCTGACTTTGTAGAGGTTGGCGGAACGGGTTGGCGAAGTTTTGTGTTGCCCAGGAGTGACAATGGGCACGAGCCAAGGTTTTGAATTGAGTCGTAGACTGTGGAGGGAAAAGAATAATAGCCATCGCGTCCTGAACCATGTTATCATCGAATTCAGAGGCAAGCAACTTCCTCGCAATGTATCTTTTCGATGCACTGTATTGCTTGAGCATGACAGGCGAGGCCTGGGTGAGCTGCAAAATCGTATGTGGACAGCCGGTCGACACCATGATCTTTACACGAAGCTCTGCTGGCAGCTTGTTGAAAAGATCCATCTTAGCTGATGTTTTGTGGGTAGCTTCCTCTGTCGCTCCCACGTTGTTAAAAAAAAAATTGATGCTGTTTGTTGACAGAAGTCTAGGTGGCCTCAGCGCGAGCTTTGATGGTAGGCAGCAAAGGGGGAATGCCTCTCTCACGTATATTTGTCAAGGTGGAAACGCAGTCTAGAGTAACGCTGAGGCCAATATCGAGCTTGGAAGGCGGTATGGATCCGCAGTGCTCGAGTATCGTCAAGGTAACGAGCTGTGAGTAGGTCAGGATGAGGGAGGGTGCTTTTGATTGCCGATGAGATGGATCGATAGTAGAGTTCGACTGTTGATGGTGTAAGAAGGATAGAAAAGTAGCTGGCTTGATTTTCAGGAAGAAGGAAGACTGAGAAAATGGGCCGCGCTTGATGATATGTATGACTCACAAAGTTTCGGAGAAAGCTTTCAATTAAGCTTCTCTTTCGCCTGGAAAACTGGCAAAGGCTAATGAGGTTGAAGATGAAGACTAGGCACCCACGTACTCACTACTACTACCTAGGTAGGTACCTAAGTACAGAGGGCGTAACCCGCCAATCACAACCACAACCCACCTAGAAACACCATAATCCGTCACGCGAACATAACCAACCAAAATCCTAACCTAAACCCTAGCTAACTAACCAGTATCTCTGCTGGTTCTCTTTGCGCAGTTAATTATAGTATTTATATAGATAGGTGGGTTATAGCGGTGAGTATGATGGTGATTGTGGTTGTGATTGTGGCGGGTTACGGTCGCAATAATGAAATTCTACGGTGTCAATAACCGGACTCGTTGTACAGGCTACATCCTCCTACCTATATTTTGCTTCGCTTGATAGTGCTTTTTTTTCACACGCTCTATTATCTGTCACGCGCGCGTTGCTTTCTTACTTCTCTGCCGTTACAGCGGCTCCTCACGTTGCTATCGCGTATTCTCACAGTAACTCCCATGGCCCATTTGACCTGTGAGATCCCAAGCGGCTACCAGAAGGGATGCAAAAGTAATTGTCACAAAGAAGCCATCGTCGAGGGCTATGTGAGGAGCAGAGTCACCTCATGTCAGAGCACGTGTGAAAAGACCGCAGAGTGATAGGCGACCAAGAACCAAGTATATAAAGCTTAGAAAATAAACCCTTCCAGATATCTCCTAAGTTTCTCATAGTAGCTGCACGATGTCTGCTTCAGTGCTAGGTTATTTGGAAACCAGTTAACCGTGCACAGTTGGTCGTTCGATAAGAGCCTCTGACTTCACAGCAATAGCTGACGTGAATCCAGATGCGCAGATAGGCTGCGTGAAGTTGGCTGAGCCATTTGGTCCAGCACAGAAATAAATGCTGCTGCCGGCATCGCAGCTGACCTTGATTGCGGCGTCGGATTTTCCAGCTGTCATGTAGACAACGTCCCCAGTCTGTCTGATTCTGGAAAAGTCCAAATCGCCACAAATAAAATCGCTTGTAGTAATTTTGGTGCAAGGATCGCCGTCGGTAAAAGTCAGAGGCTGTGCCCACAATGGGAAATCGATTTGCTTTGCTGACCTAACAGTGATCACTGAAGATACTGTTGTGTTGTCGCAGCCAGGTCGTGGCCAGGATGCCCTATTATCCCCCTCACTAAAATAGGTGAAATTACCCGCGGCGCCACAATTGAGCTTAACGCCTCCCTGGTTTTCATTATTGACAGTGAGCTGGATGAACTCGTAGCCGACTTCAACGGTTGAATTAACCAGGCCGTCCAGGCATTGCCACTTGCCATCTCCCCCTTTGGTGCACGGAATCCCGTCAGTCAAGGTATATTCTTGGCAAAACTCAGCTGCGTTGGCAGAGCTAGCAAGCAGCGCGGCGGCCAACACGTAGAAAGTATTCAAGTACATGGCGGTAGTATTCCTTGGGTTGAATGTTAAAATATAATCTGGCCGTGGTGAGGATATACTTTAGTGTTACTAGTCCTTAATAAAGTAGTTTGCTAAGCAATGTCTTGTGATATGTTTGCTTAAGTAGTGTATTCTGATAAGAACGAGTGTTGTGTGGTTGAAAATAAAAAGTATGCAACAACGGTGTCCGCTGTTCATGGTGTTAAATAGTAAGAATTTCCAGCTTTATTTGTTTTGTTACTCAGAAAAAGCCGATCTATACTTTGATCTAAAGAACCTTTCATAGCCAGGGGCTCTTTATATTCAATCTATATTGCAGTAGTATCGCGCAAAAGTTTAAACCCCACGATGTTATGTGAATACGACTATTTTGATTAAGATATACTAGTGAACCACCCCACGTGATTACCCAGCCCACCTGTAGAGACAGACCGCATCCTCGTTTTGTCTTATCTTAGGCCATCTTAGATTAAATACGTAAACCTCTTGAAATGATAAGACAGCTATTACTAAATCTAAAAATAAGTGCACGATAGAAGGAACTTCTTTACTATCTCTTAAATATCTGCTAATACAGTCCCAAGCCCGTCTTTTGTAGATAGCCTGGACTGTGCAAGATCACGTTACCATTAGTATATAGTCAACTAACCCGATTCCCTTGCCCTTGAGATGGCTAATCTATCCACAGATTATCTAATCAGCCCTATCTGTGCCTCTGATTGCTTGTGCCAGTTGTTCATCTCTTGCTTCATTCCTTCGCTGCGCTCATGTTGTTTGCTTACTCTATCGTTCTTACTGCGTCTCACGTCGCTATTGATCATCTTGAACAACGGGTCCCAGCACAAGCTAATTGGTTAACGACACGGGGTGGGCCGGTCCACTGGCCCTCTGGCCTACTCACGCGAGGATATCGGCCTGGCCGAGATCTTGCCCGGCTTGACCGATAGGTAGTCCGGCTGAGCCCCACTTGGATCTAAGTTTACTATCTTCGTACTCTAAGTGGCTAATGTGGACCGGTCCATTTTAGTGGATATTTTCGCTTCTCCAGCCGAGCCTGTCTCTTTTGTACGTTCGACATTTCCGTAGAAACTCTGTGGAACAAACCTTCGCAAGCCCAAAGGTTTGTATCTTGATAGAGATCCGCCTAGGTGGTGGGTGTTGGCATTTTTCTCTGTACCAATACGTAGGAAAGTTTCTTTGTTCACGTTGTTCTTTTTGTCTGTATTGCCGTCTTTTATATCGTCTTCTATGTCGTCTTCAGTGTCGTTTTTTGTGTCGTCCTCTTTGTTAAATCGGTAACTGTGACTCTCTTGTAATCCGTTTTTGTCCTTGAAGACTATTGATATGTTTAGGCTGTATGATCCGAAGCCAAGACATCTAGCTAGAAGTCGTTAGTCTTGGTAACCTTATAGGCCATATGATACTGAGGTGGGAGCGACTAGCAATAAGGAACAATAATGAGAGGTTAATGGCAGTGTGCTGAAGCCCCTATATATACGCTAGAGAGAGAAAACTTAGGGAAGGGACTTATAACGGCTTCTAAGACAGGATTGATGACTGGCATCCATCTTCCATTTTCGCCAGGTCGTTGGTCAGAGAATCTGTCCGCTTGCTAACCACCATGCTGGTAGAGTGTTTGCTGCAATCAGTAGAATTTGAAACGAGAAAGACGGAAGAACGCCGTGTCGGCTGGATTTTACTTTGTGCCGACAAGTGGTGCTTAGATGGGATCATGAGAGCCTTGCCTTCCGACAATGGGAGTGGTATGCTTCACATTTTTCCTACAGCAGATACTTCATGAGGACCGGATTAATGGTCGGTTCGGTGACGACCAGCGAATACTTGGTTTTGCATGCTTTTCTTTTTCTTCTTCATTTTGTTTCTTGTAGGTAGAATTAGGTATAAGAGAAGTGAGTTTGCAGATGTGTGAATGATCGATGTTTCTGTGGTAGTTTTTGTTGTTGTTGTTGTATTTTACGCCAGGACGTTCCTATATAGGACAAAAGGCGCCTAGCGTAGCTACTTCAACCAACAATATATACATAATACCTCTATTCTAATCCACTAAGATCTTCTTTAAGTCTATATGTCTTCTTATTGTCTCTATTACCACCTAGGTATTTAAACTAGTTCTTTTTCTATACTATTAGGTACCTAGGGTACCTTAGTGTCTAGGGTTTATATAGTTTCCCCTAGTCCCTTTATATTACTTAGAGGTTTTAAGGGTATCTATATACCTATTTATATAGTACTAATTATATATTTATATTACTTCCTTATAACTATTACCTTAGGGTTATATATAGCTATACTCCTTATATAGTAAAGAGAGAGAGAGAGTAAAGAGGGGGAATCTTAGGGGGGTAGGTAGGGGAGAGGGGAGAGTAAATATATATAAGTAGATAAGTTAGTAGTTAAAATAGCTAGTATCTATATACTAGATACTACTATCTAGGTTAGCTAATATTAGGCCTAGGGGGTAGCTACTCCTATAAAAATACTAGATTAATACCCTTATAGCTACCCTTAATAGAGTTTAGTCTACTATATTTTATCCCTTTTACTTAATAAACGCCTATACTAGTAGCCTTAGCTACTATATATTTAGGGGGTAGGCTATAAGGGAGAACCCTATTAGTATTACTAAGTTACTATAGTATTATAGTTAGATATCTAATAGTAGGGTTTCTACTAGAAGTATAGCTAAGGTCTAATACTTAGTAATAGTAAACTAATATACACGTTAAAGAATTACTTAGTAATTAGTTAAATAGTTAAAGGTTATTTAGGTAGCTTATATAGTAGAGTAGTTAAATAAACTCTAAGGTAGTATTATAACCTAAGAAGTATAAAGTAGTATAACTAATAGACTAACCCCTCTTATATAGGTAAAGGAATAGCTAATAAGATAAGTAAATATAGCTAACACTTATAGGTTAAAATAAAAAAACTATAAATAAAAGGTTATATAGAGATAAGGTAGTAATTAATTAATAAGGTAATTACTTAGTATAATTACTTAGTAATTAATTACTACCTATCCCTACTAAAGTAATTACTATAATTACTTATACTAGGAAAGGTATAGGAGGACTTTAAGTATATAGATAGGATTAAAGCCTAGTACTCTAGGACTCTCTATAGCTTTTTAGTAATTAACTTATAACTTAGCCTTACTAACTCTTAGACTTAATAATATTATTTATTTATAATACTTCTTATAATACCTTTTAGATATTTACTTTAGAGTTTATTTAATAATTTAGCTATATAAGCTACTTAAATAACCTTTAACTATTTAACTAATTACTAAGTAATCCCCTAATATATATACTAGTTTACTATTGCTAAGTATTAAACTTTAACTATACTTTTAGTAAAAACCCTACTATTAAATATCTAACTATAATACTTTAATTACTTTTATTAAGTAGGTTAACCTTTAATACTTATTTAATAGTATTTTAATAAGATATCTACTATAAATACCCTCTTATTAGTCTTTATTAATAAGACTTCTACCTTAAATAATAGCTAGAATTTAGCTTAGAAACTTACTATAGCTAATAACGTTACTATAAGTAACTATACTTTACTTAATATTAAACCTAATAATAATAAAGATATTACCTTTACTATAGAAGCCTACTAAAAGCTTTACTATACTATAACTAAGGTTAAAAAAAATAAAAAATAAATAACTATTATATAATAATATACTAAAAAAAATAACTATAATATATATAAATATAAGCTATTATTAATAAAACTTTAGCTAAACTAAAAGTAAAAAACTAAAAAGCTATATTTCTAAGATAAGAAGTTAAAACTCTTTAAGTTACTACTAATATTATTTTAACCCTTATTAAAAGATAAAATAAACTTAAACTTAACTCCCCTAGGACTTATAATAATACTAGTAGATAACTAAAAAGATTTTTAATTTAAGTATATACCTATTAAACCTTTTATATTACTAACTTTTATAATAAAACTAAATAAGTAATCTATATAGAAACTTTTTTATATAGTAAAGTATTCTTTTAGTTTAAACTATTTTAGAAAGAATTCTTAAGGAATAATAGTAAACTTTAGAATTACTCTTATAAAACTTAGTTAATTTTTAGAAGTATAATAGGGTTTAAATATACCTTAAAGTTACTATTTTAAAACCCTAATAAAAAATAATAAGCTAAATAAAACTTAGTTAATATATAATAAACTAAGGCTATATTTTACTATACTACTAAGTTTAAGTAACTTACTATTAGACTTAATATAACTAATAACTCTTTAATTTTTATATTTTACTTAAAATTAAAAAATAATATTAAAGATAAACTTATAAAAATTATAAATATACTAAAAGATTTCCTTTTATATATTAAACTTACTATTAAAATTAATATATATCTATATAAATAATAAAAAAAAAAGGTAAAATATAAAGATTAAATACTAATACTAATAAAAGGTATACTTAAGGATTAAACCCCCTAAATTAGTAAAATAAAGAACTATAGAAGCCTTTAAGTAACCTATAACTAAGTACTTTATAGGGATACTATACTAAACCTATAGATATTAGTATAGCTAAATAATAAAGTAATAAACTACTATATAATATTAAAAATATATAATATTATAATTATAAAAAGATAAGATACTATATAAGTAACTATAAATAACTAAAGAGACTATATAATAAGCCTTTACTAAAAAACACTAAAAAAGTAAATATAGCTATTAAGGAGACACTATATAACTAAATATTATAAACTATATACTATAAAGATAACTACTTAGTCTATAAAGATAGTAAAAAGTAAGTAAGATAGTACCCTAAGGTACTAAAAACTAAGACTATTACTATAATTTAATAATAATAAAAAATAGTTGCTAAGGAAATTAATAATAGGATTAAAAATAAAACCCTTATTAAAAATAATTTACTAGTACTATAATTACTTAAGCCTATTAATATAAGATACTACTATAATTAAGTAATAATCTTTAAATACTTCTATAATAAAATAACTAGTAATAAGGAGTTAATATTTAAACCTATTACCCTAGAAGAATATAACTAATAATATATTATAATTCTTAGTAAAGCTTACTATAAGAAAAAAAAGTAACTTAAGGAACCTTAGTAAACTACTACTCTATAAGTCTTAGTAAAATAACTTAATTAATAAATCTATATATAAGGTAATTAAAAAGAACTACTTAAATTAGAGGTAGTCTTCTAAAAAGAAAATATATTAATAAAAATAGTTATAGTAAAAAAGAATAAATAAAAAGAATAAGATTTTTACTACTATAACTTACTATATATAAATAAACCCTATAAAGTACTAAACTATTAAAATTAAGAGAATTCCTAGATAAGTTTACTATACTAAGTAAACTTAAATAATAAGCTATAGAGTAACTAGTAGAACTACCTTTTATTACTATTAAATAAACTAAATTATAAACTTAGTATATTTAATAATAAATATAAATACTATCTACCCTTAATAGCTAGTTAAATAAAGATTATAACTTTAATAAGCTACTAATAAAGTAAACCTATATAGACTTTAGTAATAACCCTTTAGTTATTAAAGAATAAAAAAAAATATAACTTAAAGTATAATAGGATACTAATAACTAAAGCCTTAGCTTTTATAGAATAATAGACCTAAATATTAATAATAAGCTAAATATCTTAACTAAGAAGAAACCTATATTTAAAGATAAAGAACTACTTAACCCTTAGAATACTTTTTACTATTAACTATTTTAAGCTAACTATATTTATAATAACTATAAATTCTATAACTTTAGTAAAAAAGAATATAGATTCTTTCTAAGATAACCTATAGTAGGATAAGCTATTAAATAGGTTTATAGGGCTAATAACTTATATACTTAGGAAGTATAAGAGTACTAATATAATAAAATTATCTTTACTCTTAGCCTAAAGTAACCCCTAAGATATCTTAATAGTATAATATAATAGTAGTTAAATTACTCTTATAATAAATATAAATACTACTATATAAAAAAAGTAAAAATATAGTAAGAATAAATTAAAAAGGCTAGACCTTCCTTACTTAAAATAAAAAATAAATAATATTAACTATAAAGGGATTATAGGTAGTAATAAGCTTAAGAATAACTAAAATAAAATCCTTATATACTATAGTAAAACTAGACTATAAATATTTACTCCTTAATATTAAAATTAAAAGATAGCCTACTAAGGTTATAGTTAATAGTAGTATATAAGTAAACCTAGTATTACTAAGGTTAGTAAATTAGTAAAAAACTTAATAGAAATTTAAAAATAAACTATATAACCTATAGATAGTAAAAAGAGAAGTAGTTATATATAATAGAGGATCTATTAATAGAGAGACTATATAACTTTCTATAGATATCTAGGATTATTATAAATAACTAGTTTTTAATATAACTACTATAAGAAAAATAAATATTATTCTTAGTATTCTATAGTTATAAAAAAATAACCCTAATATAGACTAGAGAACTAGTTAACTCTAGTAAAGAGATTTAACTATAAAGTAGTATTATATACTATAACCCCTAAGTAAATCTAAGTAACTAAGAAGATATATTATATTTATTAGAAAGATTAAGCCTATAAAAGACTAGTAACTTATATCTATAGTAACTATTAGAAATATAATATAAAAAAAACACTATATAAGTAATAAAAATATAATATAAGAGAAAGTTAATATAAAGGATTTAATAGAGGACTATTTTAATATAGTACCCCTTAAATACTATTAATATATAAAACTATTTACTAAAGTATTAGAAATAGGTTTACTAAAATATAAACTATATAACTATAAGATCTAGCTTATAGAAGGTAAGTACCTAAAGCTTAAACTTATCTATATATTAAACTTAATAAAAAAAACACTTAATAAATAGCTAGATAAAAACCTATAGAAAGGTTATATTAGACTATTAGAATTACTAGTAGGATATCCTATCCTATTTATACCTAAAAAGAAGAAAAAGTATAACTATATATTAACTATAAAAAGCTTAATAATATTATAGTTAAGAATAAATACCTACTACTACTAATCTCTAAACTTTAAAACCTCTTATATAGTATAAAATAGTTTATAGTACTTAACCTTAAGGAAGCCTATAACCTTATCTATATTAAAGAAAAAGATAAATAAAAAGTAGTATTCTAAATAAAATAAGGCTTATTTAAAATACTTATTATACTTTTTAGACTTACTAATATACCTACTATATTCTAAACTATAATTAACTATATACTCTAAGAGAAGCTAAATATCTTTATTATTTACTATCTTAATAATATCTTTATCTTCTTAAAAAGTCTTAAAGAATATAAAGAATATATATACTAGGTATTTAATAAGCTTTAAAAAGTAAAGCTTTTAGTTAAACTAAAGAAAAGTAAATTTTATACCTAGAAAGTAAACTACCTAGGATATACTATTACACTAAGAGAAATATAAATATAAGCTACTAAGGTAGCTATAGTTAAAGAATAGCTAACACTATAGAATATTAAAGATATTTAGTTATTTAATAAATATATATATTTCTACTAGAAATTTATTAAAGGATTTAGTAATATTACTTAACTAATATAATAACTTACTTAAAAAAACACTAAGTTTAAATAAATAAAAAAATATTAATAGTTATTTAATAAACTTAAAGAACTTATTATAATAAAACTAGTCTTTATAATCTTAGATCTAGATAAGTAGTTTAAAGTTAAAGTTAATACTTTAGACTTTACTATAGGAGGATAACTAAGATAATAAGATAAATAAAGAAAACTGTACTACTATATATTTTTTTTAAAAGTATTTATAAAACCTAAACTAAACTATTAGATTTATAATAAAGAACTTATAGTAATTATTTATATATTCTAAGAATAGAGACTATACTTATTAAAAACTAAATACTAAGTTATTATTTACTTAGACTATAAAAACCTTACTTACTTTATAATATTTAAGGTTTTTAATAAATAATAAATCTAATAGTTAGAATTCTTATTAGAATTTAATTTTAAAATTATTTATTATAAAAGAATAGAAAATAAAAGAGTTAATACTCTTAATAAAAGACTAAACTATAAAGTTAAGGTCTTAGAAAAAATAAAGGTTATCCTTAAAAAAAATAATAATAGTAATATTATACTAGCTTAAAAGCTTATTATAATTAATATATATATTAATACTAGTATAACTAAAAAAATAATAGTTAAATAAATATATAAGATATATAAAGCTAAAGTATATAGATACTAAGGAGTTATAAAGATATATAAGTAGATATAATAATACTATAATATATAAGTTATATAATAAGAAGTAGCTAAGGTAATTAAAAACTATAATATATATAAGAAATCTAAGAATAGTCTATATAAGCTATATAGACTTATTTAACTATTACTAGTACTACTAAAAGTATAGTACTTAATCTCCTTAGACTTTATTATTAAACTACCTAAGTTAAGAGAACTATTTATAAAGGTATACTATAATAGTATCTTTATAATTATAGATAGACTTATAAAATATACTTACTTTATTTTTTACTTAAAATTTAGTATAGTAGAAGACCTTATATATACTTTCTTTAAGTATATTATTAGTAATTATAGAATACCTTAAAAAATTATATTAGATAGAGATAAGCTATTTACTTTAAAGTTTTAGAAATCTTTAATTTTATAACTTAGTATAAACTATAAACTATTAACCTCTTTCTATCTATAAACTAATAGATAAATAGAATAAATTAATTAGATACTTAAATAGTATTTATACTACTATATTAACTATAATTAAAATAATTAAGTATAACTACTATTTTTAGCTTAATTTATATATAATAATACTATAAGAGAAAGTACTTTTAACTTATCTTTTTACTTTAACTATAGATTTAATTTAATAGTATATAAAAAGCCTTAATAAGGACTATAAGCTTTAAAAGTAATAGTAAACTATAATAAACTATAAGAAATCTAGATATAGGTTATATAAGACCTAAAATTTATTAGATAATATATAATAAAATATACTAACACCTTAAAGGTTAAAGGACTAACCTTTAAAGAAAGAAATAGTATATACCTACTATAATAAAATATTAAAATAAAATAACTAAG
Source organism: Colletotrichum falcatum (assembly GCA_019425465.1). NCBI lineage: Eukaryota > Fungi > Ascomycota > Sordariomycetes > Glomerellales > Glomerellaceae > Colletotrichum > Colletotrichum falcatum. Next base: position 37,876 of record SWKJ01000191.1, read on the forward strand.
TAGTAAATTAAACTATAAGAAACTTAGACCTTTTAAAATTCTTAGAAACGTTTCTAATATTAATTTTAAACTTAACTTACTAGATATAATAAAAATATACCTAGTCTTTTATATTATATTACTAGAACTAGTACTATATAGATTAAATATAAATAACTATATTATTATTAAACTAAATAAACTAAAATATAAAGTTAAATAAATTATTAACTACTAAATTAAAAATAGTTAAGAAGTATACCTTATTAAGTAAAAAATTATAAATATAAAGATAACTTATAGAAACCTATTTAAAACCTCTAATACTCTTAAGAACTTTTAATAGACTATTATTATATAAGAAATTTAGAGTCTAAGGATCCTATAGTAAGAATAATAAGTTAACTACACTAAAACTACTACTAGACTATACCTCCTTTATAGCCTTAGAAATAGGATTAACTATAGGCTTAGTAGGCTACTCTACTATAGACACCTAACCCTACTTAAACGCTATCTACTTTTTACTCCTTAAATAATCTAATTTAGCTAAAAACTTATTTATTTCTACCTAAGCCTTATATAATAACTCTAATTAATAATATAATACTTTAGCTTTCTTATAAAGATATTCCTCTTTTAATAATTTAGCTTTATTTAACTTATTTAGGTAACTTAAGATATAATTTACTTTACTTATTAGGTATAATATATAAAGAAATAATAAACTACTTTAAAAACTTATATTTATAAATTATATTACTTTTACTATTATAAAAATAGCCTTAATAGGTATACTTATAATACTTTTTATACTTAGTTAGTATCTTATAATAAACCCCTAATAATTAGTAATAACTATAAGGTATATTAATCTTAATCCTAAGCTCCTAGATCTTTAATAAATTAATAAGATATTTCTTTATAGAGTAACTTTTACTAAAAGAATAAGATTTAGACTATAATAGATTAGTTAAAGATAATATAATAGAAAGATAATAAATAAAGAAAAAAAAAGAATACTACCCTTAGAAGGAACCTACTTACCTTTATAGGTCTAGAGGGCTAAACCTTTAGAAGAGAGACCTAATATTATAACCTAAGAAGTATAAAGTAGTATAACTAATAAACTAACCCCTCTTATATAGGTAAAGAAATAGCTAATAAGATAAGTAAATATAGCTAGTATTTATAGGTTAAAATAAAAAAACTATAGATAAAAGGTTATATAAAAATAAAGTAGTAATTAATTAATAAGGTAATTACTTAGTATAATTACTTAGTAATTAATTACTATTTATTTCTATTAAAGTAATTACTATAATTACTTATACTAAGAAAGGTATAGGAGGACTTTAAGTATATAGATAGAACTAAAGCCTAGTACTTTAGGACTCTCTATAGCTCTTTAGTAATTAACTTATAACTTAGCTTTATTAACTCTTAAACTTAATAATATTATTTACTTATAATACTTTTTATAATACTTTTTAGATATCTACCTTAGAGTTTATTTAATAATTTAGCTATATAAGCTACCTAAATAACTTTTAACTATTTAACTAATTACTAAGTAATCCCCTAATATATATACTAGTTTACTATTACTAAGTATTAGACCTTAGCTATACTTCTAGTAAAAACCCTACTATTAGATATTTAACTATAATAGGTAAATATTTAAAAGGTATTATAAGAAGTATTATAAGTAAATAATATTATTAAGTTTAAGAGTTAGCGAGGCTAAGTTATAAGTTAATTACTAAAGAGCTATAGAAGTCTATCCTAGAGTATATCTTAGTTTATTCTATATATAAGTCTTATTTCTAGGGTTTATATCCCTAGCATATAGCCTTTATATTACTAAGAGATAATACCTATATACTAAGTATATAGCTTCTATATTTCTTATATATAGATTTAATTTTATTTTATTATTATATAACTTATACTATAGTTCTTTTATTCTAGAGGAGTTACCCTTCTATATTATCTTATTAGTCTCTTTATTCTTATAAGATACTATACTACCTATACTTCTAGGCCTCTAGTAGGGCTAGTATTACTTATACTTACTAGGTTATAATATTAGGTTTCCCTTCTAAAGGTTTTACCCTTAAGACCTATAAATAGGTTATATTTCCTAGGTTAAAGAGTTATTAATTATATTTCTTTATTTATTTATAATACTAATACTATATTAAGTTATATAGAAAAGCTAAAATTAAAATTAGTACTTTATTTAGTATATAACCTAGTTTTTAAATATTTTAATACTATAGATATTATACTTTATACTTATTACTTTTATACTAAGTATACTTATTATATAGTTAAAGAAGTAAAAGTTTATTAGGGTTATAAAAACTTAAAGTATCCTTATAATAGTCTTATAGTAGTATCTAGTTATATATCTATTAGTTTTTTATTTATTTTACTAGGCTAATAGGTTATAGTATAATATTTAAGTAATTAATACTAAAAACTAAAGGAGAAAAAAGAGTAAGTAAGTAGTACTCTCCTTAAGCTTTATTAAAGGCTAGCTAAGATTTAGTCTTAGGTTACTAAGGCTACTAGTTATCTTATAAAGATCTATACTATCTATAAGAAAGTAAAAAAGCGTTATATTAAGACGTTTATATAGGGTATATAGGAGTTAGAGAAGAAAAATACTTTATTTATATTAAATACTTATAAATATTAGGTAGTATATAACCTTTAAGTAAATAAGGTATCTAATAATATAGACTAAGCTAGTTTTAAGATTAGTAAAGAGTTTACTAATTTAGGTCCCTTAGTAAAGGAGTTAAGTTCTACTAAGAGGTATAAAAATCTTAAAGTAGTTATTATAAGTACTAGAGGTTCTTAATTAGTTCCTATAAGTTATCTTTATATTTATAGTTTTTTTACTTAATAAGGTATTCTTCTTAATTATTTCTAATTTAGTAATTAATAATTCTTTTAACTTTATATTTTAGTTTATTTAATTCTATAATAATATAGTTATTTATATTTAATCTATATAATACTAGTTTTAGTAGTATAATATAAAAGACTAAGTATATTTTTATTATATTTAGTAAGTCTAGTTTAAAATTAATATTAAAAACCTTTCTAAGAATTTTAAAAGGTCTTAGTTTCTTATAGTCTAATTTATTACTTCGTTATTTTATCTTAATATTTTATTATAGTAGATATATAATATCTCCCTCTTTAAAAGTTAATTCTTTAACCCTTAAGGTATTAATATATTTTATTATATATTATCTAATAAATTCTAAGTCCTATATAACTTATATCTAGATTTCTTATAGTTTATTATAGTCTACTACTACTTTTAGAGCTTATAGTCTTTATTAAGGCTCTTTATATACTATTAAATAAAATCTATAGTTAAAGTAAAAAGGTAAGTTAAAAATACTTTCTTTTATAATATTACTATATATAAATTAAGCTAAAAATAATAGTTATACCTAATTATCTTAATTATAGTTAATATAGTAGTATAAATACTATTTAAATATTTAGTTAATTTATTTTATTTATTTATTAGTTTATAGATAGAAAGAGGTTAATAGTTTATAGTCTATACTAAGTTATAAAATTAAAGACTTTTAAAACTTTAAAGTAAATAGCTTATCTTTATTTAATATAATTTCTTAAGGTATTCTATAATTACTAATAATATACTTAAAGAAAGTATATATAAGGTTTCTTACTATACTAGATTTTAAGTAAAGAATAAAGTAGGTATATTTTATAAGTCTATTTATAATTATAAGGATACTATTATAGTATATTTTTATAAGTAGTTCTCTTAATTTAAGTAGTTTAATAATAAAGTCTAAAGAGATTAAGTACTATACTTTTAGTAGTACTAGTAATAGTTAGATAAGTCTATATAGCTTATATAGACTATTCTTAGATTTTTTATATATATTATAGTCCTTAATTACTTTAGCTACTTCTTATTATATAACTTATATATTATAATATTATTATATCTATTTATATATTTTTATAACTCCTTAGTATCTATATACTTTAGCTTTATATATCTTATATATTTAGTTAACTATTATTCTTTTAGTTATACTAATATTAATATATATACTAATTATAATAAGCTTTTAAGCTAGTATAATATTACTATTATTATCTTTTTTAAAAATAAACCTTATTTTTTCTAAAACCTTAACTTTATAGTCTAGTCTTTTACTAAAAGTATTAGCTCTTTTATTTTTTATTTCTTTATAATAGATAATTTTAAAATTAAATTTTAATAGGAATTTTAACTATTAGATTTATTATTTATTAAAAACTTTAGATATTATAAAGTAAATAAGATTCTTATAGTCTAAGTAGATAATAACTTAGTGTTTAGTTCTTAATAGGTATAGTCTTTATTCTTAGAATATATAAATAATTACTATAAGTTTCTTATTATAAATCTAATAGTTTAGTTTAGGTCTTATAAATACTTTTAAAAAGAATATATAAGAGTATAGTTTTCTTTACTTATCTTATTATCTTAGTTATTCTCCTATAGTAAAGTCTAAAGTATTAACTTTAACTTTAAATTACTTATCTAAATCTAAGATTATAAGGATTAGTTTTATTATAATAAGTTTTTTAAGTTTATTAAATAACTATTAATATTTTTTTATTTATTTAAACTTAGTGTTTTTTTAAATAAGTTATTATATTAGTTAAGTAATATTACTAAATCCCTTAATAAACTTTTAATAAAAGTTTATATATCTATTAAATAATTAAATATTTTTAATATTTTATAGTATTAGCTATTCTTTAACTATAGCTATTTTACTAGCTTATATTTAGATTTCTCTTAATATAATAGTATATCCTAGGTAGTTAACTTTCTATATATAGAATTTACTTTTTTTTAGTTTAACTAGTAGTTTTATTTCTTAGAGCTTATTAAGTACCTAGTATATATATTCCTTATATTCTTTAAGGTTTTTTAAAAAGATAAAGATATTATTAAGATAGTAAATAATAAAGATATTTAGCTTTTCTTAGAGTATATAGTTAATTATAATTTAAAATATAGTAGGTATATTAGTAAGTATAAAAGGTATAATAAGTATTTTAAATAAGCTTTATTTTATTTAGAATACTACCTTCTATTTATCTTTTTTTTAATATAGATTAAGTTATAAGCTCCTTTAAGGTTAAGTACTATAAACTATTTTATACTATATATAATATACTTCTTTTAGATATAGGGTAGGCTTATAGAATAGAATATCTATAGTCCCTAATATAGTTAACTAATTAGCTAAGCTTATAGCTAATTATATAATTATATAGTATCCTTAGATAGGCTAATTATATAGCTATTCCTATAGCTAATCCTATAGCTATCCTTATAGCTAATTATATAGCTATCCTTATAGCTAATTATATAGCTATTCCTATAGCTATTTAATAGCTATTTATTTAGTATATTTATTAGCCTATATATAGACTAATAGTAGGACCCTTATTTAGAAAAAGGGTATTAAGAATTTATATACTAAATTTACCCCTATATTTTACTTTTTAAGTATTCTACTTAAAAGAGTATATTAAATAGTAGTATAACCTTAAGACTTATAACCTTAATAGGTTCCTAGTATAAAGCTTACTTCCTAATATAAAGTATACTTCTTAATATAAAGTATATCTTTTAATATAAGGTAAGTCTCTTAATATAAAACCTAATATTTAACCTAAATTATAATATTTTTAACTTAAACTTACCTATATAAAATAAGTTTATACTAAATCCCTAAGATAAACCTAAATATAATTTAATAGGAAGTATATACCTTAGCTAGGTTACTTTTTAATCTATTAAAACCTAAGAACCTATTTACTATTATATTAATATAGGAATTTAAATTAGCCTTCTTTAAGCTTTATTTTACCCTAGAATAGCTTATTTTCTTATAAGTAATAGTAAAGAAAATATATAAAGTAATTTAGGATATTTAAATTAACTACTAACTAAAATATAATTTAAAACTTAACTAAGGTTAAGTTAAAAGGTTTATATATAAAAAAATAAAAATAGTATTTAAACTACTTAAAAAATAAACTACTATACTATTTTAGATATAGGATTCCCTTAAAAGATAAATAAATACTAATTTTATTTTTATTAATATACATAATATAAAGGCTACTATATATAGATTACCTATAATTCTATAATATTAACTAACTAAAGGTAGTTTATCTAAAGAAAAACTATTAATAAACTTATTTAATAAAAAATCTATTAAAATTTTACTATTAAGAGATTATAAGATAAAAAAAATTATAACCTTTTAACTATACTTCTCTATTTAACTTACTTACTATAGATCCTCTAACTTCTAGCTAAAATATTACCCTTAGAGATTTATTATTAAACTTAGATTATAATACTAAAATACTTATTAATAAGGGTAAAAGCATTAAATACTAATTAGTTTTAATAGAATAAATTAGCTAAAATATAATAAAAAAAAAACTTAACTATAGAGGCTTTCTTTTTATAGGAAGCTAGGTAATATAGTAACTTAACCTATAGTTCTTAGGTAAGCTAAGGATTAAGGTTTAAACTAACCCTCCTTATTTAGCCTTAGTCTTAGTATAGATTTTTACTAGTATTAGTTTTAGACTTAGGTTTATTTTTAGTAAATACTATATCTTTAGTATACTAACTATTTAATATAAATAACTAATTCTTTATTTTAAAGCCTAGCTAACTAAACTAATTACTAGCTAACTAGATAGGTAATTAACTAATAATATTACTTATTTATTTTTAAACTAAAGATATAGGATAGTTTAATTTATTAAAATATACTAAAGATAAAGACTATTAATATACTAAAGGTATAAAAGTAGTCTAGTAAAAAGTATCTATATTTATTAACACTATAGATAGGTATTATAGACTAAAACTTAAATATAAAAAAGTTTTTATTACTAACCTCTAATACTACCTCTTAGGGGCTACTACTAAATAGTATAGTAGTAACCTAGATATAGATATAAGATATAAACTCTATACCTAAGACTATACCCTTAATCTATAGAAATCCTTACTTACTAAAAAGTTTAAAATCCTTAGAGAAGAGGTAGAACTTTAATTATAAAAGTAAAGGTATACCCTTAATAATATTATTAATTATTAAGATATTTATACCTAGGTAGTAAAGGTTATCTATTTAGTCTAAGCTATAGAAGAACTAAAAAACTAATTCTTAGCTATTATCTATAATAAAATAAATATAATACTTATAGTAGGTATAGACTAACTAAATAAGAAAACTAATTAAAAGTAATTTATTAATTAGCTATATTAAAAAAGTAAAGGATAGTAGAGGAATTATATATATAAATTATAGAAAGATTTAGTTAAAAATATAAAATATAGTATAATAATAACTACTTAAACTATATATATATATATAAACTAAACCTCTATTTAAACTCTAAAATTTTAATTATTATCCTCTACCCTAAGGACTAAATAGCTTATATAAACTAATTAATAAAAAGAGCCCCCTAGTAAATCTAATACTTATAACTTTTAATTTAAATTTATATTTAAAGATAGGCTATTATTAAGCTTTATAAATAAATAAGAGTAACGCCTTTTAACCTACTTAGACTAAGAAGCTAAGGGATAAACCCTAAAGTAATATAATAAAAGGAATTCTAAGTTTTAAGAACTAAAGGATAAGCTATTCTATTAATATACTCCTAAGGAAAATATTAATAATATAAATAAGGACCTATTAGTTTTAGCTAAAGATAATAGAAGATAAATTAATATCTCTACCTTATAAACTATTAAAAATAATAGGTATAAGATCTATAAAACCTTTTTTATAAACCCTAATACTAAGTTAGATTAAAGTAAAGAAAAATCTAATACTCTTAAAGAAGTTAAATAAACTAAAGAAGATAACTCTTAATACTACTTTATTAAAGATAACCTATTACCTATAATATTTATTAGTAAATTATAGTATATTAATAAGTACCTTAATATTTACTAAGTTACTAAAGTATATACCTATTATAACTTTATTACTAGCTCTTTAGCTTAAGTTTATTACTATATAATAGCTAATTACTAACTAAAAACCCTAGTATTTACCTATAAGGTATAAGAAAAACTAAGTATTAAAAGCTAACCTTAGGCTATATATAACTTATCTTTCTAGCTATATATAGTAATATATACTAAAATTAACTTTTAACCCTCTTTAAATATACCTTTATTTATAGGATATATAGACTCTAGAGTATAGAGATATATTATTACTCTCTTACTTCTAAGGGTTATTTTAGACTATTAACTTAATAAAACCTTAAAAGTAAACCTTTAAAGTATAAGTAACTAGTAGGCTATTAGATAGGTAACCTTCTCCCTTATTATTAAAGGATATATTAATAGATAAAAAGTAACTACTTAGCTATATATAGGCGCCTAGGTAATCTAAAACCTAAATATAGGCTTTTTACTTAGCTAAGAATTTAATATCCCTAATAGTATAGATATACTTAACTCTAAAGGACTAATTACTACAAAGGTATATAATAATATTTATATTTTAGTATCTATTTATACTAAATAAACTATAAAAATATATATAGCTAAAGTAGCTTTAAATATTAATATCTTACTATAATCTATATACTATATACTAATTAATATAACTAAGGATTTAAAATTTATTCCCTTTTATTTAGGCCTATACTAGAGGGAGTAATTAGTTTTATTATAAGCTATTTTTTATTTATTATAATAAATAATATTTCCTATTAACCCCTTTAGATTATAAAAAACACTAAACTTAGCTATTTATTAGCCTTTAAAGCTAATAAAATTTACTTAGTAAGTCTATATACTATTAAAAAATACTCTAAAGTTAAAGCTAAAGACTTATAAGTAGTAAAAGATAACTATAAAAAGGCCTAAGATATCTTTAAAGAATCCCTTAATATAAAAGCTAAGCTAAGTATAAAAAAGAATAATAAGTATAGTATTTATAAATTACTTAAAGGAGTCTATATTTATAGTAAAAATCCTAAGTTTATTTAAAACCTCCTTATAATAGTTACTAAATATTTATTTATCTAAAAAGATATAAGACTAATTAAGGTAAACCTAAAAGACTATATAAAGGTTTAATTAATTAATAAATATTATAATAAGAGAATTAAATAAAAACCTTACCCTACTAGTATTAAGGATTAAAAAATTATTAATAAAATATTAAATAATCTTTATAAATAGAACTAAATAAAATTCTCTATATAACCTATAGCCTTTAAAGTATTAGTATTTATTATATAGAGAATAGTAAATAGTAAATAAAAAAAGAAAATAGTAGTTAACTTATATACTCTTAATAAGGTTACTATTTCTAATATATATTTAATACTATTATAATCTAAGGTAATATAATAATTATATAGAAAAAGGTTTATCTCTATAATAGATATAAAATTATTTTTTTATTAATCTTTTATTTATAAACTATATTATAAGTAATTTACTATAGTAAGCTATAGAGGATAAAAATACTTAAAGGTTATATTTATAGGCTTTTATAACTTACCTATATATATATAATAATATATAGATAATTTACTTTACTTATATATAGAATTTACTAAAGCTTTTATTAATAATATTATTATAGCCTCTAATATTACTAAAGAATACTATAACTATCTAGAGACTATCTTTAAGCTATTTAAAAGCGTTAACCTATCCTTATTAGTAGTAAAATCCTTCTTTAGCTTTCCTTTTATATAACTACTTAGTTTTTATATAAATACCTTTTTACTAATAAATATAGAAGACTAAACCTAAGCGCTTATAGCTATTAAAATACCTATAAACTTAAAGAACTTAGAATATTAGATTAGTATAACTAGCTACCTTTACTATATAATCTTATAGTATACTAGCTATATAGCTTTTCTTTAATAATAGAAGACTAACCTCCTAGCTATAGTAAAAAAATAAATAAAATACCTAGGATTAATAAAAAAGTATTTTTTATATAATAGTACCTTTATACCTATATAATTAAAAATTAATACCTTTAAAGATATTAAGTTTACCCTTATATCTAAAATAGTAATTTATTACTATAATTCTAAGAAAATACTTTTTATTTAGCTAGATATAGCCTATAACTAAGGCTATAGTATCTTATTATTTTAACTTAAAGATAAAGCTTTATAAGAAAAAGAAAACCTATAAATAAAATAAATATTTTACTAATAATATACCTTAGTAAACCTATTAATAACACTAAAACAAAATACTAGTTAATAGAGTTAAAAGTTTTATACCTTATCTAAGCTATTTAAAAAACTAAAATATTAGTATAATTAATATTAATAAATTCTATTATTATTTTAACTAACTATACTACTATACCTATAATTATAAAGTAAGTATCTTTTTTTACTACTAATAAGTAAAGGGCTAACCTATAGTTAATATTAGTATTAGAATACTTAAGCTAATTTTAGCTTAAATACTTCTATATACTAGGTAAGACTAATATAGTTATAAATACTTTATCTAAGTTACTATCTAGTAAAGATATTATTAAAAATAAAAAAAAATTAAATAAGATTTAAGATAATTATACTATAAATATAGCTATATAAATAAATATAAATAATAACCTTTACTAAGCTATTATAGATAGTTATACCTTAGATAAAAAATAAACTAATATTATTAATATTATTAAAAATACTAAAGATAACCTTTAAGTGCTTTTTTAACTAAATAATAACCTCTTTTACTTTAAGAAACTAAGTAAGTAAAAGTAACTCTATATACTTAAGCCTATTAATATAAAACTTATTAAAGAAGGCTATAATAATAAATATTATTAAGGTTAAAAATAAATATTCTAGGAATTAGTTTACTAGTTTTAAATTAAGTACCTTAACTATAAAATTACTAAGTATATTACTAACTACCCTTTATATATAATATATAATATATTAAGATTAAAACTACTAGGAGCTTAATAGCTAATTAAGATACCTTTAATTCCTTTTTATACTATTACTATAGACTTTATTATTAGGCTTCCTAAAATTCCTTTATAGTATACCCTATAGGAGCTTTAAGGTTTTTTAACCTTTAACTTTATAATAACTATAATAAATAAGTTTTTAAAGAATACCTTATTAATCCCTAGATATATAACTTATAGTATATCTTAATAGTTAAAAATACTACTTAAATAATTATAACTATTTAACTAAGGTATTTTAAAAACTATTATTTTAAATAAAAACACTAAATTCTTATTATTACTATAAAAAAGCCTTTAGTAAAAACTTAAAACTAAACTCCTATACTTAATAGCTTATTATCTTTAAATAGATAGCCTTTTAGAATATAAAAACTAAATAATAGAAATTACTATTTACCTTTTTTTAGGCTAATACTTAGAAACACTATAGTCCTAAGTTTTACTAATACTCTAATTTAACTTTAATAATACTTTTTTTAGTATAATAAATACTTTATTTAATAAGCTACTTTATAGTTTTAAGATAAATAATTTACTTTAGTTACTTAGAGATATATCTTCTTAATAAAATAGAGAAATACTTTAGGAGAAAGCTAAACTTTTAATTTTATTAGCCTAAATATACTTAAAAAACTAATATAATAAAATATATAAATAAATAGCTTTTAGCTTAAGTAATTATATTTACCTTTTTTTTAATAATAAATATTAATTACTTAGTAAACCTTTAGTTAAATAGGGATAGTAAAAAATAAAACTACTTAAAGTACTTAAGTATATAAGAAAACTTATATACTATTTAGAACTTTTAATAATAATAAATATATATTTAGTAGTAGCTATAACTTATTTACTTTTAGCTAAGCCTCTAGGAATTAACCCTTTTAACTAATAAAAGGTAATTCTAAGAGCTATAAAAGTAAATAAAAGTACTAAATAAGAAAATAAATAAGTAAAGCTATATTAGTATTATAAAATTAATTATATATTAAATAAAAAAATAAATAAATAAAGACTAAGAAGAAGAGTTAAAATAAAATACTTAGTTAAGTAAAAAAAATATCTACTATAATATAATATATAGATAAACTAAAATATATTATAAGTAGATAAAGCTATAAGAGACTTTAAAGTAGGTTAATAATACCTTAGGGAAGTTATAGATAAAGCCTCCTTTTTACCTATACCTAAGGAACCTATTAAAGAGTCCTTTAAGCTAAGTAAGCTTAGCTATCTAAATTACCTATTATTAAGACTAAAATTATAGCCTAAGCCTTAATAATAAAAATAAAGAAGACTACCTAAATAAAAAAGTAGTAAATAAGTTAAGCTAACTAACTTAATAAAAATAGTAACTAGTAATAATCTATATAAATAACTTTACCTTTAAGTAAATAAATAAAAAAAACTAAAACCTATATATATTAAGACTTTAAATAAAACTAACTTTTTATTTACTTAGTAACTAACTTACTTTACTTTAATATATTAAACTTATTAAACTATAATATAAGTAGTAGAAAAAATTTTTAATTAATAAATCTTATTATTTACCTTTTAAAAACCTTTTTTTTTCTTTTTTTCTTTTTCTCCCCTATAAAACCTATCTCTTTAGTTATTTCTTAAACTATTTTTTTTACTATTTATTTTACTACTTTTTTACTTTTCTTTTATTTATTTTCTTACTATCCTTTTACTTTTTCTTTTTACCTTTTATAAGCTATTTTTTTTACCTTTTATAAGCTATTCTCTTTACCTTCTATAAGCTATTCTTTAAATTATCCTCTTATTATTTATAATATTATTATAATACCTAAAAGATATAGTAACTTAATAATACTTATAAGCTTTAGTAGTTTTACTAAAAAAGTAAAGATAGCTAATATAAACTATATATTATACCTTAATAATAATAATTAATATATCTTAGCTACTAGTAACCTAAACTACTATTAGAATAAATAAGTAGCTTATTTTAATAATTATAATTATTAGTATACTAAGGATAATAAAGCCTACCTAGTAGATAGATATTACTATACCTTAGCTAAGTTTACTAAGGTTAAGGCTATATAAACTTAAGGCTATTAGCTAGTCTTTACCTTAAAATTAAATAATATTTATTTTATTCTTAAAGAAGAAGAGAATAAGGATAAAGATAACTAAATTTAAGCTATACTAATACTTTAAGTAGAAAAGGACTAAGTTAATAAAAAAGCTATAGTAAAGGCTAAATAACTAGCCTATTAATAAACTTAATAATATACCTAAGAGTAGGCTAATAAGTAGGCTAATATTACTACTACTTATACTATAGCTACTAAGGTAAAAGATAAGAACTAAAAGAAGCCTATTAATATAGCTATTACCTTATAAGGTATTTTTAAAGTATACTAAGTAGCTATAACTAGTAATATTAATATAATTAACTTTTACTAAGCTATAGGTAATTAGAAAGTAGATATCTTAGACTATACTAATTAGGTTATTACTAATATATTTAAGCTAAAGGTTATCTTTAAGCTTAAATAACTATACTTAAACCTACTTATTTATTAAGATAGTATCCTAAAGCTAACTTAAATAAAGCTAGTACTATTTATTACTATTAAAAATCTTTTTATAACTAATAAGTACTTATTATTTAACCTAGAAGACTCCTTATTAATTAGGTTTTTTAGTAGTATAACTAAAAGGCTAATATTATTCTTTAACTAAATAAAGCTATATAACTAAGTATTAACTTACTATAATACTAGTAGTATATAGTTAACTAAGTTAACTTTTTACTATCTAGAGGCTAATATTAGGACTATTTAAAAAGCCTAAATAGTAAAATAATTCTAGAAGGCTATAACTAAGGCCTTAGTAAAGTAACTTATACCCTTTAAAAGTAATAATAAGTTAATAAAAGAACTTATATATAAGGAGGCTAATAAAATCCTAAAAAGCTAAGTAGTAGTTAAGCTCTATAATATAGCTTATATATTACCTAACGCTATTACTTATACTATTTATACCCTACGTTAACGCTATTTTATTAACTAAGGATTAAAGTAACTAACTACTATAAATATTATTAAGATATTTAAGATCTTAGTTAAAGCTAACGCTATTATAACCTATACTATTAGTAAGGATAGTATACTAATATTAGTTTTATTTATTTTAAATATCTACTAAGTAGCTAAATAATCTTATAAACCTACTAAAGATAAAAGTAAGGCTAACGTAAAAATAAGTATCTCTAAAATTAAGATATAGCTATTATACTTCTCTACCTATAACTAATAGTTAATAGTGTTTAAATATAATATTACTAACTAGACTATACTTTATAGTAACTTAGAGAAAATAAATAGTCTTATAGTATAGTAAACTATAGATAGAGTAATTAACTAACTATAATTAGTATTTAGTATATTTATTCTACTAAGCTAAATAGAAGAAGCTAATACTTAACTTTAATAAGTTATTATTCCTTAAGTAAAATCTTCTATATAATAAGGTTATATTATAGGACTAGTTATAATAACGCTTATAAATATAAACTAAAGATAGGTATAGCTAGTAAAAGGGCTATATAGAAGAACTAATTAAGGTATATAAGGAGGATATCTAAGAAAGGATTTATAGTTTACTATTATATTTTATTTTACTCTTACTTACTATTAGTAGTACTATTAGCTAATTATTTTCTTTATATTTACTTAATTAAATAACTATTAGGATAATAGTTATTTTTTTTTATTAGTAGTATTTAATATACTTCTTCTAGATATAGGGTAAGCCTATAAAATAGAATATCTATAATCCTTAATATAGTTAACTAATTAGCTAAGCTTATAGCTAATTATATAATTATATAGTATCCTTAGATAAGCTAATTATATAGCTATTCCTATAGCTAATCCTATAGCTATCCTTATAGCTAATTATATAGCTATCCTTATAGCTAATTATATAGCTATTCCTATAGCTATTTAATAGCTATTTATTTAGCGTATTTATTAGCCTATATATAGCCTAATAGTAAGACCCTTATTTAGAAAAGGGGTATTAAGAATTTATATACTAAATCTACCCCTATATTCTACTTCTTAAGTATTCTACTTAAAAGAGTATATTAATATAAGAGGTTTTAAAGTTTAAAGATTAATAGTAGTAGGTATTTATTCTTAACTATAATATTATTAAGTTTCTTATAGTTAATATATAGTTATAACTTTCTATTCTCCTTTAGTATAAATAGAATAAAGTATCCTACTAGTAATTCTAATAGTTTAATATACCCTTTCTATAGGTTTTTATTTAGCTAGTTATTAAGTATTTCTCTTTTTATTAAGTTTAGTATATAGATAGGTTTAAGCCTTAGGTACTTACCTTTTATAAGCTAGATCTTATAGTTATATAGTTTATATTTTAGTAAACCTATTTCTAATACTTTAGTAAATAGTTTTATATATTAATAGTATTTAAGGGGTACTATATTAAGATAGTCCTCTATTAAATCCTTTATATTAACTTTCTCTTATATTATATTTTTATTACTTATATAGCTTTTTTTTTATATTATATTTCTAATAGTTACTATAGATATAAGTTACTAGTCTCTTATAGGCTTAATCCTTTTAATAAATATAATATATCTTCTTAGTTACTTAAATTTACTTAGGGGTTATAGTATATAACGCTACTTTATAGTTAAATTTCTCTACTAGAGTTAGCTAGTTCTCTAGTCTATATTAAAGTTATTCTTTTATAACTATAAGATACTAAGAATAATATCTATCCCTTCTATAGTAGTTATATTAAAGACTAGTTATTTATAATAATCCTAGATATCTATAGAAAGTTATATAGTCTCTTTATTAATAGATCCTCTATTATATATAACTACTTCTCCTTTTACTATCTATAAGTTATATAGTTTATTTTTAAATTTCTATTAAATTCTTTACTAATTTATTAACCTTAGTAATATTAGGTTTACTTATATACTACTATTAACTATAACCTTAGTAGGCTATCCTTTAATTTTAATATTAAGGAGTAAATATTTATAGTTTAGTTTTACTATAGTATATAAGGATTTTATTTTAGTTATTTTTAAGCTTATTACTACTTATAGTCCCTTTATAGTTAGTATTATTTATTTTTTATCTTAAGTAGGGAAGGTTTAGCCTTTTTAATCTATTTCTACTATATCTTTACTTTTTTTATATAGTAGTATTTATATTTATTATAAAGGTAATTTAACTAGTATTATATTATACTATTAAGATATCTTAGGGGTTACTTTAGGCTAAAAGTAAAGATAATTTTATTATATTAATACTCTTATACTTCCTAAGTATATAGGTTATTAGCTCTATAGACTTATCTAATAACTTATTTTACTATAGGTTATCTTAGAAAGAATCTATATTTTTTTTACTAAAGTTATAAAATTTATAATTATTATAAATATAGTTAGCCTAAAATAGTTAGTAGTAAAGGGTATTCTAAAGATTAAGTAGTTCTTTATCTCTAAATATAGGTTTCTCCTTAGTTAAAATATTTAACTTATTATTAATATTTAAGTTTATTATTCTATAAAAGCTAAGGCTTTAGTTATTAGTATCTTATTATACTCTAGGTTATACTTTTTTTTATTCCTTAATAACTAAAGGGTTATTACTAAAGTCTATATAGGTTTACTTTACTAGTAGCTTATTAAAGTTATACTCTTTATTTAACTAGCTATTAAGGGTAAATAGTATTTATATTTATTATTAAATATACTAAGTTTATAATTTAGTTTATTTAATAATAATAAAAGGTAGTTCTACTAGTTACTCTATAGCTTATTATTTAAGTTTACTTAGTATAGTAAACTTATCTAGGGATTCTCCTAATTTTAATAGTTTAGTACTTTATAGGGTTTATTTATATATAGTAAGTTATAGTAGTAGAAATCTTATTCTTTTTACTTATCTTTTTTCTACTATAACTATTTTTATTAGTATATTTTTTTTTAGAGGACTACCTCTAATTTAAGTAATTCTTTTTAATTACCTTATATATAGATTTATTAATTAAGTTATTTTACTAAGACTTATAGAGTAGTAGTTTACTAAGGTTCCTTAAGTTACTTTCTTTCCTTATAGTAAGCTTTATTAAGAATTATAATATATTATTAGTTATATTCTTTTAGAGTAATAAGTCTAAATATTAGTTCTTTATTACTAGTTATTTTATTATAGAAGTATTTAAGGATTAGTATTTAATTATAGTAGTATCTTATATTAATAGGCTTATATAATTATAATACTAGTAAATTATTTTTAATAAAGGTTTTATTCTTAATTTTATTATTAATCTCCTTAGTAACTATTCTTTATTATTATTAAGTTATAGTAATAGTCTTAGTTTTAAGTACCTTAAGGTACTATTTTACTTACTCTTTACTATCCCTATAAACTAAGTAGTTATCTTTATAGTATATAGTTTATAATATTTAGTTATATAATATCTCTTTAGTAGCTATATTTACTTTTTTAGTATTTTTTAATAAAAGCTTATTATATAGTCTCTTTAATTATCTATAGTTACTTATATAGTATTTTATTTTCTTATAATTATAGTATTATATATTCTTAATATTATATAGTAGCCTATTACTTTATTATTTAGCTATACTAATATCTATAAGTCCTATATAGTATCCTTATAAAGTACTTAGTTATAGGTTACTTTAAGGCTTCTATAATCCTTTATTTTACTAATTTAAGGGGTTTAATCCTTAAGTATACCTTTTACTAGTGTTAGTATTTAGTTTTTATATTTTACTTTTTTTTTATTATTTATATAGATATATATTAATTTTAATAGTAAGTTTAATATATAAAAAGAAATCTTTTAATATATTTATAATTTTTATAAGTTTATTTTTAATATTATTTTTTAATTCTAAGTAAAATATAAAAATTAAAAAGTTATTAGTTATATTAAGTCTAATAGTAAGTTACTTAAACTTAGTAGTATAGTAAAATATAGCCTTAGTTTATTATATATTAACTAAGTTTTATTTAGCTTATTATTTTTTATTAAGGTTTTAAAATAATAACTTTAAGGTATATTTAAACCCTATTATACTTCTAAAAATTAACTAAGTTTTATAAGAGTAATTCTAAAGTTTACTATTATTCCTTAGGAATTCTTCCTAAAATAGTTTAAACTAAGAGAGTACTTTACTATATAAAAAAGTTTTTATATAGATTACTTATTTAGTTTTATTATAAAAGTTAGTAATATAAAAAGTCTAATAGGTATATACTTAGATTAAAAATCTTTTTAATTATCTACTAGTATTATTATAAGTCTTAAAGAAATTAAGCTTAAGCTTATCTTATCTTTTAATAGGGGTTAAAATAATATTAGTAGTAGCTTAAAAAGTTTTAATTTTTTATCTTAGAAATATAGCTTCTTAGTTTTTAGCTTCTAGCTTAGCTAAGGTTTTATTAATAATAACTTATATTTATATTATATTATAGTTATTCTTTTTAGTATATTATTATATAGTAGCTATTTATTTTTTATTTTTTTTAACCTTAGTTATAGTATAGTAGAGCTTTTAGTAAGCTTCTATAGTAAGGGTAATATCTTTATTATTATTAGGTTTAATATTAAGTAAAGTATAGTTATCTATAGTAATATTATTAGCTATAGTAAGTTCTTAAGCTAAACTCTAGTTATTATTTAAAGTAAAAGTCTTACTAATAGAGGCTAGTAAGGGAGTATTTATAGTAAATATTTTATTAAAATACTATTAAGTAAGTATTAAAGGTTAACTTATTTAATAAGAGTAATTAAAGTATTATAGTTAAATATTTAATAGTAAGGTTTTTACTAAAAGTATAACTAAGGTTTAATACTTAGTAATAGTAAACTAATATATATATTAAGGGATTACTTAGTAATTAGTTAAATAGTTAAAGGTTATTTAAGTAGCTTATATAGTAGGGTAGTTAAATAAACTCTAAGGTAGATATCTAAAAGGTATTATAAAAAGTATTATAAGTAAATAATATTATTAAGTCTAAGAGTTAGTAAGGCTAAGTTATAAGTTAATTACTAAAGAGCTATAAAAGTCTATCTTAAAGTATATCTTAGTCTATCCTATATATAAATTTTATTTCTAAGGTTTATATCCTTAGTATATAGCCCCTATATTACTAATAAATAGTACCTATATACTAAGTATATAGCTTCTATATTTCTTATATATAGATCTAATTTTATCTTATTATTATATAACTTATACTATAGTTCTTTTATTCTAGAGGAGTTATCCTTTTATATTATCCTATTAGTCTCCTTATTCCTATAAGATACTACGCTACTTACGCTTCTAGGCCTCTAGTAGAGCTAGCGTTACCTATACTTACTAGGTTATAATATATAGTAGCCTAGATAATAAAAGGGGTATATCTTAAAATTAAGGATATATCTTTAAATAGAAGTTATTATCTTTAAGTAGCTTAATAAAGCTTTTATATCTTTCTATTACTTATATATTAAAGTATATACCCCTATTAAACTAAGGTAGAGGGGCTTTATATTTAACCTTTTAGTACTATAGAGGGTAAGTAGAGGTTTTTTTGTTTTTATAAGTATAGTAGAGGTTTATACCCTTATAGTTAAAATATTTATAGTATTTAGTAAAATTATTATAACTTAATTTTACTATAATTAGCTAGTATAGTTTTATTTTTATTAAGTTTTTAAGCTCTTTTATAGGCTATAGTATTACTATTAAGCCTTTATAGGCTTTATAACTATTAAGGTAGTTCCCTTTTTACTATTACTTAAAGTTTTATCTTTATTATACCTTTAGGTTTTATTTTATATAGCTATAGGTTAAAGCTTTAGTAGTTAGGTTTATTAGCTTTATATTTATCCTTTCTTTTACTAGTTTATTAATAAGTTTATTACTACTAATATTAATATACCTTAGTACCTAGTATACCTAAATCTTCTCCCTATATATTTCTACTATATAGATAAAGTCTAATATAGTCTCCTATAATAATCTTATTAAGGTTTTATCTAGGCCTTAGATAACTACTATATTATCTAGGTAAACTATAATACTATCTATACTTATAGTATTATACTATAGGGCTTTTTAAAGTCTAGTTTAAGCTCTCTCTACTTCTATATTATATACTTTAGACTATAAAAGCTATCTTTTACCTTAGTATAGTAGCTTATAATCCCTAAAAATAGTATAATTATATCTTATTTAGTAGTTATCTATCTATAATCTATCTATATAGACTACTATATATAATAGGGGAAGTATATATAGCTACGCTTAGTAATCTTTTACTACTTATACTTTACTTTATTTTCTTACTTAGTAAGTAGATAGATACTAATATATCTTATTTTATAGTATAGGTTAAGAGAACTTAGGGATCTTCTTTACTATAGTTATAAGTATTATTAAGTAAACTTTATTTTTTTTTTTAGTTAACTTCTAGGTATTCTATAATCTAAGTAACTAGTAGGTAGTTTTTATTAAATATACCTATTCTTAGGCTATATTTCTTTCTTATTATATTTAATAATAGTTTTACTAGTAGAGTACTAGTCTTAAGTAAAAGTATTATAGTAAAAGTAGTAACCTAGGCTAAGAGGTAGCCCCTTATAGCTATATTTATAGCCTTCTATATCTTATTAATTAAGCTTAATAGCTTATAATAGACTTTCTTTAGTCTATTACTATATTATTTACTTCTATACTTTATCCTCCTAGGGTACTATACCTTAGAGGTATATAAGGCCTAAGGGATTACTACTATATATAGTATATATCTTATATTAAGAGGGGAAGCTCCTTAGTAGACTCTATTAAATCCCCTTATATACCTAGCTATTACTTATACTATAGCTACTTATTTTTCTATATATATCTTAAACTTAATCTTATAGTCTAGCTAAAGTTTAAGCTACTATATTATAGGGTTAAGTATAATTATTCTCTTATTATATTTAATTAAGAGGTTATCTATTTTTTATACCCTTAAGAAGTAAATTACCTTAGTCTTTTTTATATTAAAAAGTATCTTATTCTCCTTTCCCTAGGCTATTATTTTATTTAGTAGTTTTTATACTATATTTTAACTTTTTTTCTTTATATTACTTATATATAAAATTATATAGTTATTTATATATCTAAATCTTACTTTTATTAAGCTAAAATAGTAGAGTAGTTTAGTATAGTATAGGTAAAGGATTAGTAATACTAGGGATCCCTATAGGAGTCTATAGTAAAGTAAAGAGATTATTATTATATAGCTCTTAAAGTATATTTTTACCCTATATTATATTATAAATAATAAGGCTTAGTTTACTATGTTTACTAGCTAGCTTTATTCCCTTAGAATATAGGTTAGCCTCCTACTATTTACTATATTAAATACCCCTTATATATTTATTATTACTAAGGTATAATACTTTTAATTATCTAATACTACCTCTATATTATATACTAGTATAGCTATAATATCTATAGTAAACCTCTTTAAGAGAGCCCCTACTACCTATAAGTATAGTATCTCTAGCTTAATATACTTTTATACTATTTATTTAGCTATTAGCCTTTCTAAGCCTTTACTAATTATTAATAAAAAGAAGATTAGCCTTTAGCCCTTTAGGGTACTAGTATCCTTATTTACCTTTAGGATTATAACTATCTCTATATTTTAAAAGGGTAGTAGGTAGTATTCTTTCTTTATATAAGCCTAGAAAAAGGCCTAAGTATACTTTTTAATAGTAGGCTATATAGCTTATAATATAATAATAGTAATACTATTTATACCTAGGGTAGTATTTTTAACCCTAAGAAATATTAACTTTACTTTCTTTAGGGGGATATCTCTTTCTTATTTTATTTCCCTCTATAGGATTATTAGGGTATAAGGGTTAATATCTATATTAGTACTAAATTACTTAAGTAGTTACTTTTAGAGGATAACTACTTTCTTTATAAGTATAGTAGTAATAGTCTTACTATTCTATAAAGAGGGTAAATATAGCTATATAGTAGGTTTATACTACCCTATAACCTTATATAAGTTTTTATTTATCTTTATATTATTAATTTAGTTAGTTTAATACTATACTTTTACTCTTTAGACTACCTTATAAAACTCCCTAGCTACTTTTATTTTATTATATAGTTTTTTTTACTTTTAGATATTATAGTAGGTCTATTTTACTTATTTATATTTTATTATTTACTATACTACTAACCGCCCCTTAACTTACTAACTACTTATAATTATTACTATACTTTATAGTAGGTTAATTAAGGTAGTAGCTACTTAGTCTAAATTTATTATTATTTATAGCTAGTCTAGTAGGACCTATATAGTCTTCTTAATCTCTTATATATATTTCTTAACTTTCTTAGGGGTATTAATATTAACTTTTATTATATTTTTTAGTAATAAACCTATTAAGGTAGGGATAGTTATAAGTAGTATAGTATAGTCTAAGCTTATATATAGATACTTTACTACTATTATTATAGCTAGTAGTATATTAGAGAAGACTAAGTTAAGTATATTCCCTTTATTATAAGTTAAGACTCCTAGCTAGCTAATTAGCGTTATCTATTACTAGTTAACCTAGTTTATAAATCTTATAATACCTTAGTTAAGGGTAAAGCTTAGTTACTATATTAGGTAGTATATATTAAAATCCCTAGTAATTAGTATATTCTTTAAAACTATCTAGGATTCTAGTATATTTAGTATTCTCCTTAACTATAATTCTCTATATATATTAAGGTAGGACTAGTTATATAGTATTATACTTAATATATCCCTAAGGAAACCTTAGGTAATATTAAAGGTAGTAATAGTAGTATATATATCCTAGATATAAGTAAAAACCCTAGGTCTTATTTTTATATTTTCTTAGTATATAACTAAGGAGAAGATTATATAGTTTAAGCTTAACTTAGTAGTTAGTTAGCTATTTATTATATACTATAGTTTCTATATTATAATAATGTTAACCTTCTTATAGTTAGTAAATTATAAAGTAATATTATATATTAGTTTTAATTTCTTTATATTAATATAAAGTATTCTAAGTTATCCTATTATTATATAGAGGATAAGGTAATAAATATACCTAGCTATACTAGGGGTAAGGTTATACTACCCTTAGAGATATCTATAAGGTTATTATTAATAATATAGTTAAAGGCTTTAATCTCTTAGTTATATATAGTAGCTACCTTTTATTAGAGCTACTATTTTAGGCTTAGGCTTTTAATAGCTTACCTATCTTTAGGGGCCTTTATTTTATTCTAGTATCCTTTTTTTTATACTTTTTCTTATACTCTCTTATAAAGTTAGTATCTTTTTTATCTAACATTAGTGTATTATATTTTAGTTAAGTAAGTAATACTTTATTTATTCTTTATTAGTTATAGTAAATAGTCTTTATAACTACTTATATAGGGTCCTTTATAGTTAATATACTATAGTAGCTTTTTATAAGGCTTATTATTATAAGTAGTCTCTAGTATTCTATATACTTTATATATTTATTCCTTAATATAGGGGTAGAAGCTATACTAGTTAAAGTAAATATTATATTAAGTTAATTTAAATCTATTTTTAATTACTATAATAGTAGACTATTAAAAAGCTAGAAAAGCTTATATTTTTTCCCTAGGGTAATAATTTATATCTTTTTTTTTTCTCTATAATATTCTTAGTAATATATATCCTCTTTAGTACTTATTATATTACTACTTATATCTTTATCTATGTTATATTCTCTAAGATAGGGATATAGTTTCTCTTATAGTTATATATCTTTAATAAAACCCCTCTAACTTTATAGAATACCTAGGCCTAAGGATTATTAATAGTAGTTATACTAAGCTATTAAGATAGCTTAGTATAGCTATTAAGTATAGCTTATCTTACTTTATAACTATTTATAGTAATTATAAAACTAGTTAGTACCTAAGTTATCTCTTTAAGGTCTATAACTTAAATCTTATAAATTCTAATAACGTCTTAATAGATAATAAAAAATAAGACTTATTTATTTAATATCTTAATAAAAATTTAATTATTAATATTATATTATTATAATCTCCCTTATATATCTCTTTAGCTTTATAAAGGTCCTTAAGTATAAGTTCTTTTTTAGCTTATCTAAGTTTAACCTCTTATCTATTCCTAAGTATACTATTCTTACTAATAGGGGGGGTTTACCTTTCTAGATAAATTAAGTTAAATATCTTTATAGAGAGTATTAACTAATAGTTAAGTATAGTAGTTAATAGTAGCCTAGTAATAGCCTTTTTATTATATTTATTATAAGGCTTATTAAAGGTTATTAATTAAAGTATTAGCTATATATTTAAAGCTATTATTAAGGGCTATAATCTTACTTAGCTTCTCTTTAGGGTAATATTAACTTATACTTATTATTATTAGTCTATATATTAATATATTAATCCCTAGCCTCTACTTAAGTATTACTATTATCTATAGGAGGTTATTCTCTAGTAATAGGTTTACTATAGGAGGGGAGCTATTAGGTAGTATAACCCTCTTATACTTAGTTAGAGAACCTTCCTATATAGCTAATAGGCTAGAGGTAACTATTATTATAAAGGACGGCGGGTGTATTCCTAGCTACAGGGTAGCTAGCCCGTTGGGGGCTAGTATTTTGTTAGGGTGGTTAGTGTATATAAATGCTTGTTAAGGCTTTGTATTGTGGTGTACGCGTATACACTAACAGTGTATACCACGAAAAATATTTAGAAGGGAAGGTTGTTTCCGTGGTAGTGGTGGGCGCCATAGTCTCCTTGGCTATTCACCATTGGAGCCTTGCTGCATTGCATCGCAGCGGGGCCTTGACTGCAGCAAGCCACATTTAGGCTGTAACGAGCACGACGAATACCTGCTGTTGATCTGTGGTTGTCTGTCAGCAACTTCCAGCCTCCAGAAGTGGGAGCACGTAGAGTACGCTCATCTCCCATCCAGCTGGCCCAATAACCCTGAGCTCTTAGATAAATAGGTTCTACCGCTGTAAGTAACGCGTCCTTGATGAATTTCAATATAAATAGATACACGATGATAAAGCTAGACATTGTTCTTACTAGGGTTAGAAACTTCGCTGCTGATAGGCAGCCATGATAAAATTATCTAGGACGTTAGATCAGCTAGTAATGAGACAAAGGGGTCCGAATATTAAATGTATATTTATATGTTAGATCAGTAGGAGACAGGGTTACCAGTTCCTAGGAAATAGTGTATACGCAATAAAGTACATTCACATTCATTTTTTGCGTATCTAAACACTGCTCTCCCTCTCCTATTATCTTTACGTAAGGAGAGAGAAATCTTCTATCAATACTAGGGTTAAGACTGTTTGTTATGCTACCTATTCTTAATGGTTGTATCAATATGCGTCTTCTATGTACTGTTCTACAAGTTTCTCTTAGCCATGTTTGTATCCTAACATTAATCTGCTACATCAACATGTTGAGACAGACACGATGGGGGCCAAATTTCCTCTCACTTATGAACCAAACCGTTCGTTGTTCAGCATATCCCAAATGCATGTTAGGAGAATAATCAGTAACTCGCATAGACGGACGCACTCCACTCATTTCAACAATCTCATGGTAGCCATTTATAGTTGCGTCAATAATGCAACGACGTCTGGCGATAGATTGTTCTTCTTTTCTTTTCACACCTGTCGAGATGTGAAATTTCTACTGCGGTACTTTCAATAATTGCATTGAAACCCGATCGGTTGTCTGTGGTATTTCTAGCAGATGAAACGGTCCTGTGTTTGCCTTGAAATGCAGTAGACTATCTTGTTGAAGATTATCTTGGATCCGTGCGATTGATGTTACAAATGCTCTCTATCAAACAGGTCCTATCTACCTAGGATAACTCTGCCGTCCGAGAAGACGACTAAGCAACAACTAAACAGAAAACTACATGTCATTCAGATGAGCTCTGGTCCTTATGGATGACTGACAACTGGTTTATTCTAGTTACCGGGTTCACTCATTCATGGCTTCTTCATATCCCTTTCTCACACGCCTCGCATCTTATATTTTGCCACAGAAGTGATCAATTGTCCTTTGTTTGTTCCCCCCGTACTATTGACCCACCTTGTCTCTTGCGTTAATCTCAGGCTGACTCAGATCATCAGCGCCGGCCGGCGAGCTGAGGTCAACCGACGTACATCTTCTCCTCTTAGCCGCGGCATCCGACGCATTTTCTTACATGTAGGCTCGTGAACTCGGCTGCTCAACTTGGCTCACGGCTTCAGTATTTCCGGCCCTCTACCTCTGGAGCCCACATCAAATCACAGCCGACATGGATGGTTTACCGAAGTCAGCTCTATCTTGCTCGCTTGCTTGGTAATTGGTCTTCAAACCCCACACATCCAAACCCTATTTCTCTCAGTTGACTCCTTGAAGCCACGACATATCCAGACCATCCCTTCTTTTCATTATCTTCTGTCCTCAAGTCTCCCGTTATTTGCGTGTCTGCTTCTGTCCTGGCA
Source organism: Colletotrichum falcatum (assembly GCA_019425465.1). Lineage (NCBI taxonomy): Eukaryota > Fungi > Ascomycota > Sordariomycetes > Glomerellales > Glomerellaceae > Colletotrichum > Colletotrichum falcatum. The sequence goes on from SWKJ01000191.1 coordinate 64,542, forward strand.
CCCTGTAGTAACAAGAGCAAACACTTGTTGCTAATGTAAAGGCGGTGAGTCTGAAGGACAGCTGCCGAGTAGTATCACCATCGCAATAGCTTCCCTCGGATAATAGAGAAACTGCAGCGGCTCAACACGACAAAAGATAAAAATCATCTCATCGTCACCTTTTTAATTGATATTTTCTCTCGACACATTCGTCTAGAGGTCCTGTCAAGGGCGTAGAAGTATAGGGCCTTGAATGGTCTTTGTGGGCTGGACAGGCGTGACATCGGAGTTGCCCGATATCTCTGGGTGCTGAAGACACCCAAAGGATAACCCGCCAAAAATGGCGCAAAGGTACGTTCAGAAGGTCCCCTTGTGCCCATGCCGACATTTCATCAGCATATTTTGGGACAAAACCTCTCTTCTCAAGGTCAAGAGCTGGAAGGCCGGCCCCCTTGATGAACATGTCACTATTTTGCATGCAATAGTTTAAGAGCCACGCATTATGTGTAAGACTAGTATAGTAGAATAGCCGCTTCTACTGCTTTGATGTGTGTAGACATTCTTTATCTTAGAATTTTCCCCATCCATATACATGATCTTTTAGGTCTGATCTGTTTCTTATCGCAAGCACAGATGCGGCCATGGTGCGCCGCCCCCCAAGATAGTACCTGTATACTTAAAACTTCCAGTAACTGTGCCAATGCTTCTAATTTACTTTGTTAACATGAAGATTGCTGGGGATGTTTGAGTGTTGTTCTGTGCGTTTCCGATATCCTGGGACGATAATTTGAATATGGTTTAAGAACCAGCTCCAACGTCTTGACCAGAATCTTAGAGGGCCATGCATACTAGTTTCACATATTAATAGGTGAAATCAGAAAGTTGTGTTCTCATGGAACGTTGACACCCTGAACCTTGTTTTTTATACCTTTCAAGACCCTTAGGGGCTATAACCATATCAGTGTATCAATAGGGTTACTTGTGTCCTAACAGTTATTGGCCTAGTAGTTCTATATGATATTCGTAGGACCGAGGATTTATACTAGTCCATAATCTAGGCTATAATGTCGGCTCCTGAGGATACTTTTTGTGAAAGTCTACAACCGCACTTTGAATCTTAGCCAGTCGATTAGGTAAATCTGCTCTTAGAGACATTCCCAAGCCACGGAACTCCCATAACGGAACTTTACGGCTTGGGCTTGAGTCAAGAACCGGTTCAAATCTTATCTTGTATTTATCGAAGGCCCCAATTTGTCCATCGAAATGCTTGGCGTCCCACACGCTAAGCGCATCCGGACGTCCAGCAGGCTCAGAGATGATGCTTTCAACCCATGTCTTAACTGATAAAGGATCGCGGCCTCCCTGAAGGGACCATGCCCTGTCTTGAAGCTTTCCATTAGGCTGAGGGTTGCCCTTCTCGCCCTGACAGAAATTCTTATCAAGCCTATATATTTATGAGTAAGCACGCTATTAGCTCAGTTCGTCTGGTTTCTTACTTGATTTTACCATCTCCAGTGTTCTCGTAACAGGCTAGATGCTCGAGAATCGCCCAAAGCCCAACACCCTTGGGTAGCTTCTTGTCAACAAGGCTAAACACCGAAGTCCAATAATTGCGTGGCATGAGCCACACCAAGACCTTTGGGCCTTGAGTTGTAAGTGCATGCCTCTTGGATGGTTGAAGAATATTGGCTGTAAGCTCCTGAGCCGTCTTGATGTTTGTCAACATCAGCGATAAGAAACCCAAGACATCTTTCGTAGCCCATTCTGAACCGCCATTTAACTCTTGAAAAAATTTAGAGTCTAACCAACGTTTCTGGACATACACCACTTTCGTCATCCAGCTTTTATCACGGATAATCAATGGGTGGTCTTCTTTCCGAAAGGCTGCAATCAAAAGATCCTGTATACCTTCAAGCATCAATGGTGCAGTGGCTTGCACGTCCCACATCGCTTTGTCAGATTTTTTAGATGTCGCAGTAATTTTCTTCCATGGGTTACACGGATCAAAATTCTCAGACGAATCCTGGACCCAAAATAGACTTTGTCTATCTTCTTTGTCCTATCACATTAATGTTAGCTTGATAAGGGTAAATACGAGGGTTGAGGATTGTAAGCTTTTACTTGCCATATCCTCGATAACGTCAGTAATCATACTCAAAAGGTCCTGTTTATCGTCCAAATCGCAGAGCACATCGTATTCAAGCTGTAAAAGCGACTTTTTCGCCGGGGTAGTGTCTACACCTAGGAACCATCCTCGGCCAGTGTGGCCCTTTAGCTGATGCCCTTTCATAGCGTCATTTTCGCGTTGTGTGCAATGTCCGTTATATAGCACTATTTGAGGCGTCTCAATCTCAAAGCCTATCTTAGGTGTTGAAGCAGCGTGTGCCAGGAATAGGTTTATGAAAAAGATGGTAAGTGTAGTGACATATGGATTGAACATGACGGCCAAGTCTAAGGAATGAGAGTAGAATACTGCACAAGGACAGGTTGATCAACTATAAACTCTTTTATCGCAAAGGATCAAGTAAGAAAGTCAAGTTAAGCACAAGACCTGGAGACTTGTTTGATTTAACAGAATAACAAGAACAATTTGCAAAAAAGTATCTAGTTCATGGTTGTTAAAGAATATAAAATAGGTATTTAACATAATTTAGAGATACTAAAATAAACTTCATGTGTTGGAAATTGCCGTTAAAGCCAGGCCTACTAGCGCAATTCATTCTTGCGCCTTTAGTGCTCTTAACGCCGTCGGCTTTCTCAACAGCGCTATAACAGAATTCTGTTAAGGGACCCATAATGGCTATGGCGTACTTTAATACCAGTTCTGGAGGGGAAATCCTACAAGTGAGTATTAGCCTACTTCACCCATTGTGTTGTTGCCAAGGTAGTACCCCCTTACATAAGGCCCTGCTAATGCGATTACCAACGTACTAAGTGGAGTCCGGGTTTATTCCTGTCTCGCGAGATTTCATCATTGTGGGAGTTCAGGGTCTGAAGAAAGAAAATATGACGGCAGACTGTCGAGTAGGCAAGGCGGGCGGGCGAGAGCAGCATAGATGATAAATCTGGACGACGATGGCGACTTGGAAACGGCATTTCACTCAAGGACATGCGTTCCACTTGGGCCCTGGTTATTTGTGATGCATACGAGAGCACTTGTTTATCTGCCACCGCTTTTGGCTCTGAACCTTTCCTTCAGCGTTGTCCAAAATCCTTTCGCCGTGGTTAGTTCCTTGACTGCACTCGCTACCTACCTAACCTTTCTTCCCAACATCAAGTTTACAGCTGTAGCTAATACTGAAGAGGGGTTTGTCTGATACTCGTCGATCGCCATCATTCTCTTTGCGCCGATTGTATCTTTGCCAGTCTTAGTCTGTCGGACCCTTGTGTCGTCGCCCTCAAGGCCAGCGACGCATCTCTCTCTCTCTCTCTCTGTGCTACACCTTCAATCGCCACGCCGTTTTGGCAAGACTCCAGATTGCCTTTTGTCTTCTACTCGTTCTTTGATCACGTTCCTCGTCTGTTCCACAGTGGGTAGGACCCATGCCATGCACCCCATTGCTGACCCCGCATCCGAGTTCTCGTACAACTGTTTTAACCCATGGAGAGAGCAATGTACGGCATATGGCTAAGCACCACACGGATCATGACCTTCATGCTTCTAGCTAGTATGGTGGAGCTGGCGAGCGATCGATAAGGTATTTGACTAAATCGATCCGAGTTGCGCACGAGGTCCTTCCAGCACCCCGCCCCGGTGGTGAAATCGCAGCTCATTCGGTCTTTGCGAGGTCGTCCTGCCGCGCTGAGAAGGATCTGGTGACAGAGGAGGGTATATCGTCGACGCTGGAAGAGCTTTTCAAGACACCTGCTCTTTCGGCGACAGCAACCCTGCACCAAGGGCCCGGAGCACCAAGATGGCAGTCGCCACGTAAGGCTTCCGCCATGCTCAATATTAGCTTGAAGCACGGGCTGGAGAATCCGCCACCTGTGGGCCTACCGAAGAGAAAGGCGCGTGCGGGCAGACAGGAAAGCAAAGCTACTGAATTGCACAAGATGAATTGACTAGCCACCGACTTGATTGTTATCGTCGAGGGCGTGTCGATTAACGTCTGCTTTTATCCACACCATTGCCTGGGGATGCCTATATAGAAATGTCCGGCGGCAGACCACTGAAACAGATTTAATCACTATCTCGAGGCAATAATATGTCTATCAAGCTCGACTAGAAATGACATGATGTGAAGCAAACATAAGCTGGGGGCCTTAAAGCTGGCTGGCTTTTACACCTACTGCTATCTGGTTAGGGCTTGTCCAGAGGTGGACGATGCAAACTTTGCGAGATGCTCGTAAGGTGCTGGGCATGATATCCATCTTTATATAAGATAAGAGAGCCAAGTAATCAGGTCCAATGAATGTGACAAAATGTCAACGGGGGTCGGAGGTCAGGCGGCTATTGACAACGAGGATCCCAAGGACCCCATATCGACTTAAGAGATATATATGTACCCTAGAGCACACAAGATAGACTTAGGCAAAACAACGCACTTTTCGGTCCAGTATATAAAGCCCATGACATTGCGACACAAAATGAGCCGGCCCACCTGCACCATCTGATTGGTCAGCCTCAGACCGCTTCACCTTCGTCACTAGCCCACTGTTGCTAGCTGACTTTCTTCTTCCGTCACCTTCATATCGGCGCAATAGATCACATTATTGCCCTCACTTTCGTTGTGTCCCTCCAGCTCCACTCGAAGCCTATGACATATGTAATACTGTGAGAATATCTCGAATAACCCTGAGAACATACAAGATCTTCAATACAGCTAGCTATTTATGCCTGGTCCTCTCTGTTAACTAGAGGCAAATCTCGATGAGCTTGTAACAGTCTCTAAAAAGCCGACGCTAGTCATTCTTTTCCAAAGCAGCATTTTTAGTGAATAAGGCGTGGTTGATAGGCAGTCAGAGATGGGGTATTTGGGAGAGGGATACGGATATAAACGACAACATCATAGGCAACACTGCTTCTTTCGCCGCGTCTAGTCTTGAGAGCAAGGAATTGGCCTGTTTAAAAGGAAGGAATATCCAGAGTATAGTAGATGATTAACAATTCAATTTAGAGTAAAATAGTCAGAAATTACTAAGTCCTAACGCACAAAACTACCTGTAACACCTAATTTCATAAGCTGCCTGCTTCCTTTCTCATAGCCTGCCTGTCTGTCGGTCGAGGCTGGCCCTTATCCCTATTTAAACAACTATGCTTAACCATACACCCATAGGCACTGTCCGACAATATTGGGGTTTTGCAAGTAACAAAACTTTGAACACATGGTTAGTTATAATCATAAAGACTACGTGTTATTACTTACTCTTTCAAAGGCCGCTGGTAGTGCGTTTGTGTTCGAGAGTCTGCACTCTTTCCCGTCCCTGACTGGAATCATGTCGGAACCTTTAATTTTTCTACAAGCGGCATTCGTAGCACGCTGTTGCATTGTGCCCTTGTGAGAACAGCTAGACAACTGTTACTTAAACCCTCAGGATACAAGTGTAAAACATAACATACCAGCATTGATACCAGCCAGCATTAACACCGGCAGCACAGAAAATAGTGATAAGCGAAAGAAGCTTCATTGTGTTAAGCGAAAGTGAGTTGTCCGTAAGAAATTAGAAGTGTGTTGATGTAGTCAAAAGAAAGAAATTGGGAGTGTAGGTGTTAAAGTCAAAAACTAAGTTTTTACCTAGCCACAGCATCACATTATATATATATAAATGTATAGAGTTAGACAGTTATATAAACAGATGAACTGACCTGTATTCGTCTGCATTGCCATTACCAGGGAGTATTAGCATTGCCCATCAATCTCCCTATGGATTCAGTATCGGTAACGCCGTTTGGTCCCTGCAAAAAGACCAGCAGGAACCGTCTTTAGGGAAAACAACGATCAATTCTGAGAGATCAACAGCCAGAAGGTAGTAATCCGGACCCATCATATCAATGCACACCGTTGTAGCGGCCTGATAGAGCTAGAGGGTAGATATGCTACAAGGGTCAAGCGTGGCAGGGTTGCGCATCCAGCCCCTCATCATATCCTGCGATCGGATAGATGAATGTCGATGCCAGCATGCCACCGAAGCTTTTGCATACTTTGGAATGGAATTTGGTCACAACGCCCGGAAGGATGGTGGTCGTGGGAGGAGCGTCTGAACGAGTTGCAGGGCGAGCAAGGAGTCGTTCGGGATGCGGCTACAACGGCGCTCGGTGCCATGAATAAGGCAGTCCATGCGTCATCTTCAAGAAAGGAGATGGTTACACCAGATGATCAGACACGATAAAGAGGGAGACAACTCTTGAGAGCGTACGCAACGCCAAAATATTCTTGCCCTCGCATGCGCGGTTATTCTGAGCATGGCTGTTCACGAATTCCAAAACTGCCCCCGGGCTTTCATAACCTTGGTGTCTCAGAGATTGGTAAATGGGGAAGAAGACAGCTTGAGATTTGCTGGTAACGGTAGCATTGCTGTTTTTCAAGTAAACATAATGAAGGAAAACCGAGAATTGAGTAAGCTATAAGGGTGTAATTAGTTTTAGTATTACCTATCACCCTTAGTTTTTATATTTTTCGTTTGAAGTGTTGTAGTAGCCCATATTTGGTGAAAGATGAGCCATTAATGTCATCAGCAGACACAACTCTACATGAATTCACTCATTCCCCCCTCGCATCCCAATCCCGTCTTTGATATCAAGGTGCACAACTAATTAAGGCGATAGTGCCCGAACAAGCAAAACAGCGTTAATAAAGTTTCTCCGCATGCCAGAATATTCCAAGTGTATAGTTATGAATGGTGGACAACGGTGCTCAACCTGTGGGCGCAAAGTCTAGAACTTCAACCAAAATCTCGATCGATGTAGGGGCGGGCCCAAATATACACGTTCAGCCCAACAGATGCGGTAATAAATAGGATATTAGCAACTTGAGATAGGAGTATGACACATGGGGGCCGTGGGTGATACTTTCCAGTTGAATGAGAATTGACAACCCTCGTTCCCTGGTTCTGCCAGCAATTAAGCTCACGACATCAATAGCTACCATGAATCTCAGCCAGTGTGGCTTTGGTGACTCTTGCTACCGGAGATAGATACATCAATATCTTTCCTATAAAGAGGCGGCCTGCCCTCCACTTCTGTTTTCTTTTCCCTTGGAAGAAAAAAAACCCCCCCCATTCACTTCCGCCGTCTCATTTCATCCCAACAATTTACACAATTCACTTCTTTACTTTCCCTTACGGCTTCATCCTAACTTCCCTTCATTCTACTTCACATTACATTAAAAGTATTGAAGCGGAAGTCTATAAGATTCTCTGAGGAGACCAAGCACATCGCCCAAAAAAGCTTTTCACGACACCGCTACATACCGTCACCTGCTTCACTACATACCTACGACACACACCATGACTTCCTCTGGCTTGTTCTACTCTCCTACTGCCGCAATGCAGAACAGTTTACCATTCACAGCTACAAATGGCTTCAAGCTGGTCAACGGCCTTCGAGTTCCGACACCTCTCATCAATAGTCTGCAGAAGCAACAGGATGATGCTCTAGAATTCGATTTTGCCGATTATCCCAGCCCTTTTCACTCTCCCACCGACGAACTGTTGCGAGGCAGGACCGCCACAGGCTATCACGTTCCCATGAAGATCAGACATCACAATACTGCGCCTCTCCCTTTCAAGGAGGAAAACAATCTCTTTCACTCACCAACTGCGGCCTTGGTCTCTGACGGAGCTTCGCTGAAAGCACCAGCCAGATATGTCGGCGGTCTGAGAATTCCTCCTCGTCACTGCGGTTATCGACACCAGTCTGGTAACGGTCGCCATGACTCTCTCAGCTTAGCCATTTCTGAGCCTCATCCTCAATCTCAGAGCTGGTTCTCTGTCAACGACCCTACCATCAGTTCCCCGACAGCTGGGTTACTGCAAGACCCAGAAGGCGACTCCCAACCCCGAACCAACAACGGTTTTGGCATCCCTCATTCCATCAGCCGCCGTCGACAAACCAGTAGCTTCATCACCGGCACACACCATGTTGAAACGAGAGTTTGGAACACCAGAATTGAAGCCTCTGAAGTCTTTCAGAAGCACTCTTTCAAAGCCATGAGCAGTCTCATCAACTACCGCACACACCACAGCTACCAATCTGCAAGAGCAGCTCACGTTCTCCACGCAGACCTGAATAATGTGGAAGACGATGGTTACAGAGCAGAGGCTAAACAGACACAGCTCTGCACATGTGTTGACATGGCGATCAGCCAGCTCCACGACCCGTTTATCGAAGAAGACAGGCAGGTTCTTCGACGGATTCTTGGTTATCTGGACCAGCGCAGACATGACCTCGTTGCGCGCTGCATTAGTGTTGACTCGAATGCGCCACAGGTCAAAGTCCCAGCATCTTGGTTAGAGGTGGCAGACATTGCCTTTGAGGGGATTCACACGGTCGACTACCCGTACCTCCTTCGCGTCATGCAGGCCATCGACATCCTTGCTTGTGGCGCCTGGTGTGCTGATCCAGAGCAGCAGCAGGAGGAGAAGGATATGGATAAGGAGAACATTCCTCTCGAGTTCATTTGAGTCACAGGTGGACCTAAAAGGAGGGCAGTGAATGTGTGCAGGGGAACAGAACAAGTGGTTAACAGTGAGCCAAACAGATAGTGATAAGGGTACACTCTCAACAGAGAGAACCAAGACATGATGCTTCGTTACGGCGTGGGGAATTCAGCTGGCATGGAGTCTTTGAAGGCATCCCAGCAAAGGGCGATTGAACAGTGCTTTTTAGGTTCTATGGGACGTTTCCTTAGATAAATACCGTGGGACTATTCTGCAAATAAACACAACTTGCTTGGGAACACCTTGACCACACTATGGATAATTGTGACGTGGCAACTATTGATATGAACCGAGAGGGTGGATGACACGAAGTTGAAATCAGTGCGACATTCGACATTCAATGGTTTGCTCCAATGTTTATTCCTTTTTGGCAGCCGTTGCGTGTGGTGTGGAGTGGAGGAAAGAACGTCTCTTCGTCAATTCCCGCAGGGACCAAGCGCTAGACCCCTGAGGACCCCGCACTAATCCTGTTTGGGAAAGGATTGCATGGGGAACCAAATTGACTGTCGTTTGTTGTGAGGGAAGTAAGTAGCTTCACAACCCCGCCGGGGTTGTGGTTCTTGCCCAGCTTCACCGACCTAATCCACCGCAACATTCCTGGGTTGATATTCGGGCATTTGTGTTGATTCACAGCTCCAAAGGCCATCTTTCCCGCCCCTAGAAAGTTCAACAGTATGTGTACCCAATTTTCCCAGTCCCTCCTAGTGATCCCTCTTATCTCCGTGTCTGGTTTGCCCCGCATTGAATTCTACTGACCGCCTCCTCCAACAGGCCGCAAACTCGATCGCAAGATGGCGGACAAGAAGGTCTACCGCGCCAGCACCACGGCGCCCGTTAACATCGCTGTTGTCAAGTACGGCCGTCTCAAACTATCTCGCCATTGAGGCTGTATCGCTGACAATCATAGGTACTGGGGCAAGCGCGACCCGAAGCTCAACCTTCCCACCAACAGCTCCCTCTCCGTCACCCTCTCCCAGGCCGATTTGCGAACCCTGACGACTGCCTCCTGCTCGGCCTCCTACACCGATGGCGACAGCCTTATTCTCAATGGCGAGCTTTCTGATATCTCGGGCGCCCGCACACAAGCATGCTTCCGCGAGTTGCGCGCCCGCCGTGCCGCCCTCGAGGAGAAGGACTCCTCCCTGCCGAAGCTGTCCACGCTGCCTCTGAAGATCGTCACCGAGAACAACTTCCCCACTGCTGCAGGTCTCGCATCCTCTGCGGCCGGCTTTGCCGCTCTTGTGCGTGCCATTGCCGACCTCTACGAGCTCGCCGACTCGCCGTCTGAGCTGTCCCTGATCGCGAGGCAGGGCTCGGGCTCGGCGTGCCGCAGCTTGTTCGGCGGGTATGTTGCGTGGAGGATGGGCGACAAGGCCGACGGCACCGACTCCAAGGCCGACCTCGTCGCCGAGGCCTCGCACTGGCCCGACATGCGTGCCCTGATTCTGGTCGTCAGCGCGGCCAAGAAGGGCGTCTCGTCAACGTCGGGCATGCAGCAGACGGTCGCGACGTCGGGCCTGTTCAAGCAGCGCGTCGCCGAGGTGGTGCCGAAGCACATGGCCGAGATGGAGGAGGCCATCGCCAAGCGCGACTTTGCGCAGTTCGCCGAGGTCACGATGAAGGACTCCAACTCGTTCCACTCTTCGTGCTCTGACACGTACCCTCCCATCTTCTACATGAACGATGTCTCGCGGGCCGCCATCCGCGCCGTGGAGCAGATCAATGCCGCTGCCGGCAAGACTGTCGCCGCCTACACGTTCGACGCTGGCCCGAATGCCGTCATCTACTACCTCGAGGAGGACGCTGCCACTGTTGTCGGCGCCTTCTCTCCCGTCCTGGCTTCCGTGAACGGTTGGAAGGAGGGTGTCGAGAGCCTCAAGTCTTCTGTCGCGCTCGACGAGACTGTGGGCGGCATTCTCAAGAGCGGCGTCAGCCGTGTCATCCAGACTGCTGTTGGCGATGGTCCGATCAAGTCGGATGTCTACCTCGTTGGAGAGAATGGCGAGACGGTCAAGCGATAAGCGACTCAATGTCACCTGTAGAGCGCAGTTTCGAACCAAAGGGGGGGGGCATAATAGTCGCTCAAAAGTTCCAGCTACGCAGATAGATGCTCATAATTTTCAAAATATATCAACCAATTTCTTTGGAAGTCCAAGGCTTGAGCTGGCGTGTCTGAGCGTTCGTCAATCTAAGTGAGGGGGTCATGCTTTTAGGACAAAGCCCCTCCAGACTCCAGTAGCACACTCTTTCAAAATTGGTAGCATGCCGCAAAGGAACAATTTGGCTCAGGCGACAATAAAGCCAGAGCACAAAATTCAACTGAAGCCAGCTCTAGACTCACAGATCAAATCAATCACGGTCAATGGGAGATATAGCAACAAACACCATTGCTGACACAGTTCACTCATGCACCTCACATTCAGATGGACCCACATTTCTGTCTGGACCATCTAACGACCATCTCTCACCTTCCTGCCGCATCTCTTGTCAGCCTTCCCCATCCTCTCCAAGAATCCTCAGTAAACACAAAGAGTCAGAATGGAAAGAACGAACGTCGGGGACCTTCTCATTGAAGAAAGAGATGGATCTGGAAAAGTCACCCGTCGGTGGCTGCACGAACCCAAATCTCAAAAGATAACCCAACTTCACATGCCTCTCCCTGACATCACCAACAACACCGCAAACAAGTCGAGCACTGCCCCCAGCTACCTCACAGACATGCGTCAAATCCTCTACGACGCGTTCCTGCCAATCGGCTACCCGGACTCGGTGACCCCGGACTACCTGGGATACCAGACCTTCGACTCTCTCCAGGCCTTCTTCTCCACCATCACCGGCCTCCTCTCCAATCGCGCCGTCCTGCAGGGCCTCGGCGTCGGCGACCCGAACTCGACCGCCACGTACGCCCTCCTCATGACCATTCTCAAGGATGGCATTTCCCGCGTTGCCACCATTGTCTTTGCCTACCGCTTCGGCCTGGTCATCGAGCCCGAGTGCAAGAGGTACCGCTTTCTCGCTGATATCTTCAACGACAGCGCCTTCTTCCTCAACCTCTTCAGCCCCTACTTCGACCCCTGGACCAAGGTTGGCGCTCTCATCCTCGCCGAGGCCCTGGGCGCCATGTGCGGCGTCGCCGCCGGCGCGAGCAAGGCCGCTCTCTCGAAGCACTTTGCCCGCCGCAACAACCTCAGCGAGCTCAACGCGAAAGAGGCGTCCCAGGAGACGGCCGTCGGCCTCGTCGGCCTGCTTGTCGGGTCCGTTGTGGTGCGCTTCGTTGAGGGCCGCGGGGCCGTCTTCGCCCTCATGACCCTTCTCGTCTTCGTCCACCTTGGCATGAATTACCTCGGCGTCCGCTGCGTCCAGCTCGCCACCCTCAACCAGCAGCGCGCCACCGTCCTGTTCGAGCACTACGCGCAGACGAAGCAGGTGCTGACCCCCGCCCAGGTCGCCCGTCGTGAGAAGATCATCTTTTGGTCGCCAGTGATCAAGAACCACCGCGGAGAGGTCGTTGCGAATATCAGATTCGCCAAGAGCTATGCCGATGCCATGGCTGCCGATGCCAAGAGCGCCGGCATCCGCTACGTCACACTCAAGTGCGAGGGCCAGTCGGACAAGGAAGGAAAGGCCGCTGCGGCTGGCTTCGTACTCTGCCTCTGCGAGCAGCGCGAGGTCGTCACCGTCAAGATCATGTTGCTTGGCGACGGCTCACACGACGAGGCAAACGGCCTCAACACCCTCGACGCGTGGTATTACGCTACTCTGATTGCGCGGGACCGCCAACTGGGCACAAAGACGAGCACACGCGAGATGCTTGGCGCCCTCCCCGTGGACGAGATCGAGCTCAACGAGGATCAGAAGCTGGACTTGTCGGCGCTGCAGGAAGCCGGATGGGACGTCCGCGACACCAACTTGGACGCTTTTGCTCCACGGATCAACATGGGATACGAGGGCAAGAAGGAGCAGTAGGCAGAATGATGAAGGGACTCTACGGAAGGGACACGGCGTTTGGGACGGAACACAGTCATGATGTGCAGTTAATTTTCTGATGATACCAATGGCTCCCTCGGCATTCGGAGTCTTGCTCCCACGACTAAGCGTCTGTTGTCGCTAACGACGTCCTGCACCAGTGAACACTGAATGACTTGTCTGCCGAAATGTCGGGGCCACAGGTTTGCCGCGTGACGACCGGGATGCTCTGGGAAAACTTTGTTACCCACCGCAGCCCACGCAGGTCGAAGGCCAAACGTTAACCGCTAGAAAATGGGTTCTTGCAATCATATGTTTTCCACGTCGGGCTGAAGAAGAAAAAAATGGCATGGCAGGGGGGCCAAGCACACTACAGCATGCCGTTGATAACCCTGCAGCGACCAACGAACCATCGGGAACCAAGGAACCGTAACGGCAAGGGCTCGCGAGGCCCGAGACCCCCCCCCCCCCCCTCCCCCCTTCCTCTCTCCCGTCCCAAGCGAGTGACGTGGTGACAGCGGCGATGGGCGATGTGGCTGGCTCTTACGACCTGGCATCAATCTTCAAACAGGACACCGCGCTTGCCGGCGCGTCAGACCGCAAGCTATCTTCGCCTCGGAATGGTTTCCCCGTCCGCCCGCGTCACCACCCGTCGTTATGATCTGCTCATCTCTTTGCTCCGCGAAGAGGCCTTGCGGGTTATAGTGTAGGCATTTGCTTGCCTCCCACGAGTGCGTAAATGGTGGTGCGGCCAGAGCCCCCCCACCTCGCGCATGGAGGAGGAGCTCGCATGTCTCCCTTCGGGGCGTGGACAAACTTGCTGCAGCCGCGCGAATCGTGGGTGCGCGCCCCCGTCGGTTGCTCCACAAGGCCAGAACGCTTGCGGTGCCGTTATCGGAGCAGGCAACCGCGCCGCACCAACTTCCCACCGTCCACATACAACCTACCTACCCCCAGTCCAAACCCCCCGTCGACACCAGAATCGGGATCAGAAGCTGCTTGCTGCTCAGTGGCAAACGGCGCGAATCGCAGCCCCGTCGACCGGCCCGGTCGGTTCCCGTGGATGGGGGCAACGTGTTCCGTCTGTTGTGAATGGAGAGCGAGGGCTGGGGGCCGGGCGGCGTATGGAGTGGAGGCAGCTGCCTATCTCACAACTCCATCGTATCTCAAATCTCAACTTTTTCTTGCTCTTGCTCTTCTGCGAGCGGATGGAAAGCATGGTAAAGGTCGGATCCGAGGGACCCCGCAAAAGCGAACCCTCCCATCCCAAGGCAACTCGAGTCGAAGTGCGGGAACTATGGATGAAAATGTGCCCGACGGTTCGCTCTGTCTTACCCGGTCGGTCCGGGTACACTGTCTAAGCGGCCATGCCCAACCGGACAAGAGGATCCCGCCCGAGGGCCACGAGGGGTGGGTGCTACTCGCGCACGCGCAAGGGCATCTGATGCAATGCAATGCAAGACCGGGGCCCAGTCCCTTTTGCCCCCGCCGCCGCCGTCGTCCGTGCCGTGGGGGGTCGTTCCCAAGTGGGCAGCAGCAGAAACAGGGCGGGAGGCAGACTCGGTCCCAGCGGTTAACCGCACGCCGTCCAGTCGCCGGGTCATTGTCATTGTCACTGTCACTGCTGTGCCGTGAATGTAGATGCCCTGGGTGGCAGCGCGGTACTCTAGATCCGGCCACAAGCCCACTCTGCTCGCCTTGACCCGGTAGGGATCCACGTTCTGTGTTCTGCAATGTGCTGTCTCGAGTGAACCAGGCGTACGCTGTGAAGGAGGGGAGGATGCATCGCGCTGCAGAAAACCGGAAGGGAAGGTCATTAACGAGGACACCCTCATGCCAGGGGCTAGCTCGCGCGCCCCAATCTCGGGGCTGGCTTGTCCAGCCGCCCGCAGGATCGTTCGATGCAGGCGCACGTCTCGGTCGAAGTTATCCTGTGCCTTTGACGTCCTGGTTGTTATCCGCGTGTGTGCTGTTGGTGTGATAGGAACCGAGAACGGATCTGTTACGCGGAGGGCCCAGAGAGGCCTAGAGAGGAGCAGGAAATGTTTGCTGGGTGCCCGCTGCGAGTGCGTCGTCGAGGTGTAACGTTGGTCCCTCACGCGTGAGCCATTCTCGAAATCACCATTGATTGATAATCCATCAGGTGGTGCTATAATGGTAACTCTCGAAGAGGAGGAGTCCTTCCCACCCTCTCTTCTCCCTCCCTTCCTTCGCGCTTAGAATTGCCGAACGGTGACTGGCGAAACCCTAAGTTGGCGTGACATTTCGAGAGTCCGGGGAACCAAGGGTGGAAGGTCGCTGGAGAGCTGCTGCGCAAGGTTTCGCACGCGCAAAAGGTCGGACGAGATGTCTTGGCGCAGAGCTTGTTGTCCCAAAGTTGCATCCGAATCCTCGCCAACCATCCGACCAGAGACCGGGTTGAGGGTGCTTGGCGCTGCTATTGCGACAAACTCTGTTGGGAAAAGCGGAGCAGCTGGCGAGTTGAACCTGGCTAGAAGCGACTGGGCTGTACGCAGTTAATAAAGATCCAATAAAGACCAGGCAGGATCATGGCCCTAAAAGGCAGAGCAGGTGTGGTGTGCCTTGAAACGAGCCCTCAAGAATAGCCCGCCGCCGCCGCCGCCGGATTTAACACCTCTATACCTTCGCTACCGGCGGGCTATTTTTGAGGGCGAGTGTCTGATTCAAAAGCCTTCCTTCTGCTGTTTGGTGTGGGTGGTTCTCCTGCGTCAGCGTCTCTGTCTGATGGGGTCCAGGACATTGAGGATGGTACGATGTCCCATTCATGACGTGGGAGGTTAGAGATAAGGCGCAATTCACATGTAAAATCGACTTGTCCCGCTATTCCGTCAACGGCAGTCGCTGTGACTGCGTTGCGATCCCGTCCCAGGGCGGAGAACGCTAGAGAGACCGGCGGCGGGAGAGCGGAGGGCGGGCAAGGGAGGAGAGGGGTCGTTTATTGCCATTTTGGTAGGTGCCCACGAATAATGCTGTGGCACGAACGCGTGGGATCCAAACGTTGTGGAGGGGCTGCAGTGTAAACCATTAGGGCTGTGGGCTCCCCCGTTTACGTTTGTCGGTCGAGTCTCGGCTCTCCATACTCACAACAATGCGTGTGCAGGCACGCAGGTTATCCGCCTGGTGTCTGGGAATTGCGTGGTCAGTCGAAGGTTGGGGGAGTGGAGACCCCTGCAACCGGGTGAGGGACTGTACGAATGGAGAGGATGAGAATGATGGCAAAGACCTGACTCTGCCCTTGTTGGGCGAGGCCGGCGTCGGTTGGACCGTTGGAGAATCCGGCTGTCCTGGACCAAGAGAAGGCTTCAGTTCTCTGCTTCCAGGCCTACCGATGTGGTGAGTGAGTTGGTGGACCATCACAAAACCCGAAGTGCACCGCATCGCATCAAGAACCGAACCGACGACAGTTGCCTCGGGGCTTCAACTAACAGTGAGCATTGTCGTCGGAGACAGGTTGACATGCCCGAAACTTTCTCTCCAGCGCCCTCGGGTCGAGCTCGGGGCTGGCGCGCTAAGACAGCGATGCGCGAACCTCGCAGCGCACATCAACCTTGTCTTGTCCCCTGTCCCCCGTCGGCCGGTCCCCCCCTCCTTGTCCTCCTCGTCCGCATCCTCCCACCTCCATCGACCGCTGTCGGTAGACCTACCAGGCTGCCATGCCATTCATTCCCTGCCACCCTACGCCTTCTGTGCCCTGGTCCTGGTCTTGCCTCCCGAAGTCTGCCTGCAGGGCGCACGAGAGGAGTCGACGGTAAGCGACAGAAAAAGAGCTAGGTAGGTTGGTAGGGAGTCGGCGACACCCAACCCAGCGAATCCACCGGGAAGAGAGAAAAAAAGAATGCGCCATCAAGGAATCCAACCCCCGATCGAGCGTTACGCACGCTGCAGCACTGCGCACTTAGTGCAGGGGGTGGGTAGAGGAGAAAGAGGTAGGTGGTGGTGTTGGTGGTGGTGTGGGAAAACCTACCGCTGAGAAGATGGGGCACGGCCGACGGCGCGCGCGGTGTCTCGGCTTGTGAAGAAAATTCCCCGTTCCTTCCCAACCTGATGGATATTAAGAACGTGCCTTCCTTTTCCTCCCACCCGAACTCCGCCTTTGACTTTCCTCTCTCTCTTCTCACTTCCCCTCCTTCAAACCACCAAACATAAACCTTGGTCTACGCTCTCCTCCCTGCTGATAGAAGCTTCTCTTGCCGCGACAAGCCATAAAACCCAATTCAATTCATCCGACTATATACACCACGGTGTTCCCTATCGCAACTAAACCTACCTAGGTAGATAGATAGATACCCGTTGCCGACGTCAGCTCAGCTTTATCATCCCAGGCAAGGAGGAGAGTCAACCACAGCGAAACTTTCTCTTTTCTCTTCTACACACATTTTCTCTCTTCCACATACCTCTTCGAACGGTCCATCTTCTTCTGCTTCCAGTTTCCCTACTCTTCTTGGAATCTTCGTAATACCACTACAATGTTCGCAACCAGAGTCCTCCGCCAGGCCGCCGCTCACGCCGAGCGTACCCGAGCATCAAGTTCCTCGGCCGCCGCACCATTCCTTGTATGTCCTCTTCCTCCAGCTCTCCTTCTCCTCCGAGTCTATAATACTCATCGTTTCCCTCGCAGCCTCCATTGACCACACCCCCGCTCCTCACCCCGCTTCGCCCACCGGCAAGCTGCCCGCCAACTTTGGCAACGGCTCTGCCTCCCCCAAGCACACCAACTTTAGCTCCTACCGCGACCACGCCCAGCAACACGGTCCCCTCCAGCGCTCCATCAGCTCCGGCGTTGGTGGCACCTCCGGCTACAACATGGGCCCCGTCGTCCCCCCGCAGGCGTCTTTTTCGACCGCTCTGAGCTGCCTGCCCGCTTCCGCCGCCAGCCCCTCGACATGGAGGAGATTGAAGCTGTCGAGTCCGGCGGTGCCGCCCTCTTCGGTTGAGTTCAGTTGCCTTGGGGCAGCGCAATAGCCATCACGGAGCATGTCTTGACCTCTATGAATGATTGAAAATATGGGCATAAATACGCCAACAACCCGTGGGCAGGAAATGAAATGAGCGACGAAGAGGGGTTTGAGGTGACGGTAAAAAAAACACAAGGTGGCATGTGTGTACGAAGACGAGAGGCTACGGTGGACAAAGGCCCCCGTCCATCACTAAACAGCCCCCGGCATTGGGGCTTTCGGCAGGATACGGGAAATTCGGCAACATCAACCATGTCGCAAACTCGTGACGAAAAGGCAGGGAAAAGTTACAGCAGAGAAGAACGGGACCGGCCGCTTCGTGCTTTGTTGCTGCATGCCAAGAGCGTGTGTTAGAGAGGAGGGTGACAAGTTGACTCCCGCCACCACATGGGAGCCTTCGCTGGTCCCGTGGGAGTTTGCGAGGCCGTTCAACGTTCAAACAACGCAGGGACACGAGCTGTCAATCGGCCTGTCTCTAGCTCTGGCCCCTTTGTGTTCATTTTCCTTTACACTCACATCGACTGTTCTCGATGATCTATCCTGTACCGATAGTCTTAGCTTGCCACACAAAACAATCACCGTGCATTCAACAACTGTTCCAGACAAACCCCGAGTATCCGTACGCATCGTGCGAAACATGGTTGACATGTGCCTGCAGTTCCAGTTTGACATCATGTGGAGCTCTTTGCAAGCCTCTGATTTCCATTGCGAACTGCGAACCAATGCTAGCGACAGCTAGGCGACGCATGTGATAGCTTGCTGCAGCTTGTCGAACCGCCTGCGTCCCTAGCTCCGGGACGTTGAGAAAACCGTGCTCTCGACCATTGGGGGAACTTGGAAGCACTGACGTTTTCTTACCCCAAACTCTCATCCATTCATCCGATCGTTTATCGTTTCCCGCTTCCGTCATTTCCCGAAGCGGCCGGCTCGTCAGCTAACAGAACCCAAGAGCCTCAGCCACCATGCCGGACCGCCCTACCGTGATGTATCAGCCACGCTGTCAATCAACACAGATCAAGCTCAAGCCACACGTACCGGCTTATCGCCTGCCTAAGCTCCGTTTTAGCGGCTGACACATCACCAAGCATAAAGGATATGAAGCTCTGCATATCCGTCTTGCACAATTGTGCCGGCATCATCGGGACTATCCGACGATTCAACCTCGAAAAGCATCACCCAATCAAACAGCGTCAATCACATTCCTCCAAAATAAAAATCCCGGGAACAACGCCTGCGTCTCCACTTAAAAAGTTGTTGCATCGAGGGAATCCCATTTCGAAACGGTTCATCACCCAGCCAAGCTGCCCCAGGGCCAGAGATCCAATGCGATTGTTGTCGCATATCCCTACTAACATACTCGGGATCCAGCCAAACAAACAAACAAAGAACCATCACTGCAACCCTATTCCCCAGAGCCTGGTCTAGACCCTCGGCCCTGCAGGCGATCTACCTCATCCGGTCCACGGCCCATCGAGGGGAGGGGAGGTCTCTAGTGTAGATAAATCCCCAGCATCCCCAGGAACACGCGCGTCTCTGGTCCTCAACTGGTACGAATATTACGCCCTGTGCACAAACACAATTACTCAAAATGAACGCCGACCTCGTGGACCTTGTCTTCCTAACCAGCTTGCAGCCTCCAGCTCCGACCGCATCCTCCTACTCATACCCATCCTCCTCTGCCATCAACTCCGAGAACTACATAATGACGGACCACAAGAACAGCTCCGCGTCCGATGTGTGCCCCGTCGACCACAAGGCCCGCGACGCCTGGCTGCAGCACGCCCGCGCGGCAAACCCGAGCGAGGCGCATCCTCACCCGCCGCATCCCGTTGTCACGCCCGCCGACGTCCCGTCCCCCAAACCGCAGTCGCAGTCCTGGACGCAGTCCTTGCTGTCCCTGACACCTTTGTCGTCATCCTCCCCTTCCCCGAGCGGCCCTGCGACATCGCCATCCGCCTCTCCCGCCAACGCCGATGCCTGCCCGGTAGACCACAAGTCCCGCGAAGCATGGCTCGCTCAGGCCCGCGCCGCGAATGCCGCAGCGAGCCGTCAAACCTCCCCAGCAGAACAAAAAGACACCCACCGGCCCCTTGACCAGGCGTCACCACAACTCTCACGATCCTGGGCCCAATCCCTCAAATCTTACATCCCCTTCACGTCTTCTTCCCCACAAGCCGAAGAGGCGTCAAAGCCCCCGCGCTCTGCAAACGTAAAGCAGGGCCTCGACACTGATCGCGAAGTTTCGACGATCCCCCGGACGGCCACCTCGGCATACCCGGGCAATAGCCGGCCCTCGAACCATGAGCAAGAGACAGGCGCGGACGAGGCGACGGGGAACTGGATCTACCCCTCCCAGAAGATGTTCTTCGACGCCATGAAACGCAAGGGCCACGACGCCCGCGCCACGGACATGGCGACTGTGGTGCCGATCCACAACGCCGTCAACGAGAGGGCGTGGAAAGAAATTAAAGAGTGGGAGAAGCCGTATATTGAAGGCACACCGTAAGTCTCGCCGTCCTCCTCCAACCTCCATCCCCGGGTTCCTCCACTCTGCCCAGCCGAGAAGATGCCGGGAGGTGAAGTGACTGACGATTGACGAACAAAACAGCTGCGAAGGCCCCAAACTCCACTCCTTCCTCGGCCTCAGCACCAACATGTCCCCCAAGGCGCGCATCAACACCCTGCTAGGCTATACCCCGCCCTTTGACCGGCATGACTGGATCGTCGACCGCTGTGGCGTGCAGGTCGAGTACGTCATCGACTTCTACGCCGGCCGCCCCGACGCCCACGGCAAGCCTAGCTTCTACCTCGACGTCCGACCGAAGCTGAACAGCTGGGAGGGCGTCAAGATGCGCACGCTGAGGGGCATCGGGCTGGGTTGAGTTGAGCGATCATCATTGGACCTGACCCACACGAATGTGACAGGCTGTCACGTAATCTCGTGGAAGACAGAAATGTACAAAATGTTCAGGTGTGGTTTGATATTGTATAAACTAGCGGCATTGAAACCGGCGCAGATATCCCAAAGGAGGGATTTCCTTTGAGGAGGCTAGCCATTGCTTGTTCAGACAGGCCATGGTGGTCTTCGTACCAGGGACGAACCGCATCCCACTCAATTCAACTTTTCGAGAACCTCTGCATCCATCAGGTTTGTGCTCTTTTCAAAACCGTGCAATCTTAGAGGCAAAAGTCCGGTTGCTGTCCGCCTCGTTTTCTCGCGCCAGAGAACCGAAATCACACTGCGCTAGCTATCTACCGGCGACGGTTGCCGTCTCAGAGCTAGCAGCTTTCTGGGGAAAGGGGAGTTAGGAAAGGCAGTTTCTCTCTGTTCGTGACACTCTGTGCCATGACGGCACTCTTCTCAAGCAGATATAACAACCGACCAGCCACGGTACGAGGACCAGCAGACTGTCAAGTCCCAAGTCTCAGACAAACTTACCAGAGCAATTCGAAACTTAGCAATGGCATGCGAATCTCAAGACAAAGTCGAGAAAGACAACACGTCTTGCAGTCCATTCTTGATACATCTGAGTAATCTATCTCCCGTCCGTGTGTTTTCTGGCAAAATGCTTCTCCTATAGTGCTCCAGTCTAGTAGCGTTTCTGATATTCCTATACTAGGCAACTTCTCAGCTGAATACCTACACATCCTGCTCACATTCAGAGGGTCAGAGTGCCAATCGTTGACCGCAATAATAGTTCAAATGATATGTAAATTCGCTATTGGTGCAACTTCAATCACCCACTAAGCACTTGGCCGCATGCCAATTGTTTCGGCATTCAAGGTGTAAGCGCTTGCACTGCCGAGCTGACGTGGCTATTACTGTTGCCGTCAGGCCAGAGGAGCAACGGCAAGCATTATGGTGGACCGAGAGCCCTCTGTCGCTTAGATAAACAGCCTTTCATCGCCTAGATATCGCAATGACCGTCCATCGCGTAGTTGCATCGCATTTGCCCCAATTGTAACGCCGTACGTGGATCATTGCCGCGTGCGTTCAAGACCGCCGTTCATGTTGCAGCTTACGTTCTCACGGCGCAGATGCGGGGTGCGCGCCTGGCACGAGAGTAACAGGCCGAGATGGACGGCATTGTGTAAGGGTGGCCGCTCATTGTCTCTTGGCTGGACGTATCCTGCCTATATCACAGCTTACACCTGCGCATGTCGAAGCTTGCCCTGCATATTGCTCGGTGTTCTGTAGCATTCGCGGGCGTTCTGATTGCAACGAGCTCAAAACATGGGATACGGTTTCCTCGTTCCGCTGGCGGTTGTTGCCATAGCTGTCTTCCAGCTGCGAAATGTCGGCAGACGGCCCAAGGGGTATCCTCCGGGCCCTCCAACACTGCCGTTGATTGGCAACCTTCACCAGATCCCGTCAACAAAGCCGCACCTGCAGTTTGAGAAATGGGCAAAGGAGTATGGGTACGTAGAGCGAGGCACTGATGCGCAGAATGGCAAGCATGGGCAGCGTGCTGACATTATTGTCGTCTACAGACCCGTGTACTCCCTAATTCTGGGCACCAAGGTCATGATTGTACTTTCATCGGACCGGGCCGTGAAGGACCTTCTGGACAAACGGAGCGCAATCTACTCATCAAGGACCGATGTATACCTCGGAAACGTAGCCAGCGGGGGGCTTCGCGTCGTCCTCATGGTAAGTCCGCAGGCAGCTGAAGCTGCGCGGCGCGTCTTGGTCCGCGAGACTCGCGATGCTGACAAGAGGACAGAAATACGGCGAAACGTGGCGCATGATCCGAAAGATCTTCCACCAGGCCCTGCACATCAGCGCGGCCAAGGCCTACGTCCCGTACCAGGACCTCGAGAGCAAGCAGATGCTGACCGGGTTCCTGGACGAGCCGCACCACTTTGCCGGCCACATCCGCCGCTACACCAACTCGCTCACGACGCAGATGGTGTTCGGGTTCCGCACGGCGAGCATCCACGACGAGAAGCTGAAGAAGCTGTACCACTGCACCGAGAGGTGGAGCGAGGTCGTGGGGTCTTCCGCCGCCGCGCTCCTGGACGTGTATCCGGTGCTCAGGAACCTCGGCTCCCTGTCGCCTGTGAAACGGTACGCAGAAAAGCTGCACAAGGAGGAAAGCGCTTTATATGTGGGACACTGGATGGATGCGAAGAAGCGCGTCGTCGAGGGCACGGCAAAGGCGAGTCCCCTCCCCCCAGCAACCGTGTCAGCTGAGTGACCGTCAGAATGCTGACCAAGACTAGCCATGCTTCTGCATGAGTATTGTAGAAAACCAAAAAGCGTTTGGGTTCTCCGATAAACTGGCCGCTCACATCTCCGGAGCCGCTCTGGAGGCCGGGTCGGATACGACCGCAGCTACACTACACGGCTTCGTCCAGGCCATGGTCCTGTACCCCTCCGTGCAGAAACAAGCTCGGGAAGAACTGGACCGCGTCTGCGGTACAGAGAGGCTGCCAAACATGGACGACTGGGACTCCATGCCCTACATACGGGCATGCGTCAAGGAATCCCTGCGGTGGATGCCGACGGCGATCCTCGGGCTGGCGCACGCCGTCATCAGGGACGACGAGTACGTGGGCTACAGGATCCCCGAGGGTGCCGGCGTGATCCTCAACGTGTGGGCCATCAACATGGACGAGGACCGGTGGGAGGACCCGCGGGCCTTTGACCCGTCCCGCTACGTGGGCGACGACCAGGGCTCGTTCGAGTCGGCGTCGAACGCGGACCCCTCGAAGCGCGACCACTACGTCTTCGGCGCCGGCCGGCGCCTCTGCCAGGGCATGCACGTCGCCGACCGGTCGCTCTTCCTGGGCATCTCGCGGCTGCTGTGGGCGTTCCGCTTCGAGCGGGCCGTCGACGGCCGCGGGGCGGAGCTGGCGCCGGACGCGAACGACATCACGGATGGGTTCCTGGTGCAACCGCGACCGTTCCCGGCGAGGATCACGGCGAGGAGCGAGGCCCACGCGCGCGTCGTCCGCAAGGAGTGGGAGGCGAGCCGGGGGTCCTGGACGCGGACGACCAGTGGAAGGAGGTTCCGCGGGGCATGGTGTTCGAGTCTCTGATGTCGTCGAGTGGGAAGTTTTGAGTAACGCGAGGCTAGAGGAAGTGCTTGCTTCCATGTATATGGGCTGAAAGCATTAGGGAAAGGGCCATGAGACTCCCCTCTGCGATGGCGTTAGCAGATGCGTTCCCATATATCAGAGCGAGGTTTGGAGAGGAATCTGTGATACACGATGTTGAGGTGACCAGAGACTCATATATTTGTGTCCAACACGTACACTTGTCATTGTTTCCATCGTCTGTCAAATACATATGGTCCAAATAACAATACATCTGCAGGTTTCCTTCACGAAAGTGGAGCAGCAGCGAGGTCACAGACTGCAACACATGCCGCCACCAAGAATGCACATCCCGGCATGGAAGGGTATCGAAGTCGGCGTGGTAGTATACTTTCTTGTTATATATGCGGGTATCGCCCGGCCGGACATAGGTCGTTCATTTCATTCATTTTGAAACACTCAATTAAAGGTCTTGTGCTTCCAGGGCGTGTATAGTCACTGGCTTTTAACCAGCTCCAGCTCGGACGACGAGCCCATGGCATCCCCGATAGGCTGCGTTTCTCGCAGGGGTTCAATGAGGGCCCGATAAATGCTGACAGATAATGATGCATCCCTTGACATGGCTCATGCTTTGAATTTTTCAGGGGCCCTCTCCTCGGCCTCGTCCTGAGGAACAGCCTTTGCCTTCCCTCGCCCAGGCGCTGCCTCGAACTTCTTGGCCCACTTCTCCTCTTGCTTGAACATGGAAAGGCACTGCATGGCGGAGGGCGTGCCGTACTCCGGGTCGGCACCGCCTTCCAAGAGAACCTACCCGATCCGGTCAGCAACGGGATCTGAATTTTGGCAATGGCGCACCGTCAAGCAGCCTCTTAGACAAGCGGTGGCGGATCGTTTGACTTGCCTCAACCACAGAATCTAAACCCTTGAAGACAGCACCCGCAATAGGGCTCTGGCGCTTATCGTTCAGTCTGTTGGGGTCCGCCCCATGTTCAATGAGGAACTTGACCACGTCCGCGTGGCCGTAGTAAGCCGCCAGCATCAGCTGTTTTCTAATGTTAGCCACAATGTGACGGCGGACCCAATGGCCCAAAACCAGCACATTGCGGGCATCTGAGGAGAGTTTCGTCCATGAGCGGTACCACTCACCAAAGTGTCGCCCTTCTCATTCGTCAGGTTGGGCGGTAGCCCGTCGAGGATGGCCTCCTCGAGAGCAGTCTTATTGCCTTCGCGGGCTGCATTGTACATGCTGGCCGCCAGCTTGATGGCTTCCAACGACGGTGAAAACGCCGTGGCGGAAGTCAAAGTTGACCCGGTCATGATGGTCAAAAGAGATAATATATGCGACTGATTTTCGTATAAGCCAGCGAGGTTACTTAGTAATGACGGCAATGAATGGATTCTTGCGGCCGAACAGGTGAAATTGATGCTGGGAGCGGGGTCATGCGAGATAGAGATAGCCAGTGAAAGTTGGGGGGAATATTCGAGAAATTATGACTAAGCTAAGGATATCATTGGCTCGGGCTAGACGGATACATAGCTGATGGCCTGCTCAGCGCATCCAAGTGAAGCTGTGAAAGCGGTCGCAAATAATAACGCGGCATACTGGAACGAATGAATTAAAACGTTATAAGATTGCAATGGAAATAACCCACAGAGCTTCCCCGGAAGTCTTTTCAGTAAGCTTGGACAAGCGATCATTATCCCAATGAGCGCGGAGGCAGGGCGGCTTGGGAAGCAGTTACACAGGGACGGGACTTTGGGCATGGCACCTCGGTTGACTCTTCAACTACGAAAGCACATAGAGTTAGGCAACGCAGCAGAAGTTGGCCTAGTGCAGAATGAAGGATTATGCCAACACGCAATGTTCCAACTCTCGGGCGCTCCAGGGGAGAAAACGTCGATCAGCGTGAATTGGGGTTAAGGGGGAGGCGCTGCATCTCCACCGCGGTTGACTAGCTGAAGCTTATCCAGGGGAGCAACTCGGCCACTCGGGAGAAAAGACCCTTTGCTCAGCCCGCTGAAGGAGTTCAGCGCCCAAAGCTGTGGAAGAGGGCCGAGAAGGGGCATGCATACAGAACTTTTGGGTGTGTACGGATATGTTCGTTTAGTATCCGGACTAGGGGGGGAAGCGCTGCATGGTCCTCAACCTTAATTTGTCGTTAATCATTCGTTTCGTCCTAGGCAACAACTACGAACCTGGAATTGAGGCGCCGTGAATCCCGCCACCCCTACCGAGTGTCGTCATTGAGAAGGCGGAGTTGTCCTGGTCTCTCGGTAGTTAATAAGGGTCCGCAACTCCGACAAAAACCACAACAAAAGCGTGGGGCCCGTCGGACTTTGCTGGCCCAAGGGACCATCTCGGCGCGCTGTAGACCGCCGTAACCCTAGCCAGCAACGCAAATCTCCTGCCGAGGCCCCTAAAGCAACGCGAGCACTCTGACGCCTAGATTCAAGAACAATGCAGACGGCAGACCGGCGGGATCACAGGGGACAAAACTGCCCCGATCTGAGAGAGTGTCCGTAGCCATGATGCAAGTGGAGAACAAGCGCCCGGCCACAGTGAGGGCGGGCTTAGGTGCTTAGAAGAGCAAGCCGGGCATGGCGCTAGGGGCCGCCACATGGCGGCTCATGCGCGCGCCGTGTTGTCGGAAGGCTCCAAGTCCCGTCCCCCGACGCGGCCAAGTCGCCAACTCACTGGCATGGCCACCCAAACCCCGCCAGTCCATCCGTCATGTCATCCATGTCCGCTCATAGTAGCGGAAATACGGGCAGCCAGTATACGCGGCGATGAGTCCATCATGTTGCAAGCTGACAGGTTACCGTTCTCATCACCTAGTCTAAGGCTGGGGATTTCGCCAAGATCACAAGTCCGCTTAGCAGTCGCACTCGCACTCGCACACACGGCAGAATATGGGCCAGTGTATTGGTAGATATCCAGAGTCTGGTCATGTCCGCAAGCGTGCGCCCTCGATCCGCTCCCGCTGTTGACATTCCATAAAATATATTCGGCCGAGGCCCTTTGGTGTTTCTTCTGTTTTAGAGTCCATCGAACAACGAAGTCTGTGAACACCTGAATCGCATTTGCGTTTTTTGCCCCCATCAATCAAGAACTAAACGGGTCTTGTCAACGACCTTATACAACCCCCAGCTCCATATAGCTGAGCCTATGGGATAACACACACAGACGCAATCATGGAAGACAGAACAACAAGAGGCAGCCACGGCTGCTTGGCTACGAGAACCACGACAACATCATCCGTCACCGTTGACGGAGAACAAATTTCGACATTAGAGCAAGACACGTACGCGCACACCGACAGCTTCGCGCCCATCAACACGGGAAAGAATGGCCACTCGTCCGATGGGGGATTCGAGGTCGAAGCTACGACGAGTCCAGATAAGGATGCTCAACGCGACGCAATGATGATCGACGAGGAGGATAGAATGGAACTGCAGAGGATCGCCACGACACTTTCAAGGCACCAGAGCGCGCCTAGCCACGGTCGTCCCCTCTCGACTCACGCCTCCTACGGTCAGGAGCTCGCCACGTCAAACGACCCTGCATTGGACCCTTCCAGCAAGTCTTTTGATCTTTCCAAATGGCTCCAGTATTTCATGCGGGAAATGCAAAACGACTGCATCGCCGTCAAGAACGCCGGTGTTGCTTACAGGAACTTGAGCGTTTCCGGCTCCGGCGCCGCCTTGCAGCTCCAGCAAACCGTTGGCGATTTCCTCAAGGCGCCTATGAGGATCGGCGGGCATTTCACCTTTGCCAAAAGGAACCCCAGGAGGATCCTCAGCAGCTTTGATGGTATCTTGAACAAGGGAGAGCTTTTGGTCGTCCTTGGTCGCCCTGGCTCTGGGTGCAGCACTCTCTTGAAGACCATGACCGGTGAACTCCAGGGTCTTACCTTGGGAGAGGATTCCATCATTCACTACAACGGTATCCCCCAGAACAAGATGATGAAGGAGTTTAGAGGAGAAACTGTCTACAATCAAGAGGTGCGCGAAATCGTGGTCGGAACTTGTTAACCCTGAACTTGGCTTACCTTGTGATGTCTAGGTTGACAAGCATTTCCCACATTTGACCGTCGGCCAGACATTGGAATTCGCAGCCGCCGTCCGCACGCCTTCGCAGAGGATACATGGAATAACACGCGGAGAACATCAGAAGATGGCCGCACAAGTCGTCATGGCAATTTGCGGTCTCAGCCATACCTTCAACACCAAGGTCGGCAACGACTTCGTCCGCGGCGTCTCTGGCGGCGAGAGAAAGCGTGTCAGCATCGCAGAGATGATGCTTGCTGGCTCGCCAATGTGCGCGTGGGACAACAGCACGCGCGGCCTGGACTCCGCGACTGCCCTCAAGTTTGTGCAATCCCTGCGCCTCGCTTCCGACTTCACCGGCAGCGCCCACGCTGTTGCCATCTACCAAGCGAGCCAAGCCATCTATGACCTCTTCGACAAAGCCGTGGTCCTGTATGAGGGTCGTCAGATCTACTTTGGCCCTGCTGGTGCCGCCAAGTCATACTTTGAGCGCATGGGCTGGGAGTGCCCTCAGCGCCAGACAACCGGCGACTTCTTGACATCAGTCACCAACCCCTCTGAGCGCAAGGCTCGCCCCGGCATGGAGAAGCAAGTCCCTCGCACTCCGGAGGACTTCGAGGCCTATTGGCGCCAGTCTCCAGAGTTCCAGGCTCTTCGCCAGGATATCGACCAGCACACTGAAGACCACCCTATCGATCCCCATGGCCAGGCCCTCAATGAGCTCCGCCAGCTCAAGAACGACAGACAGTCGAAGCACGTCCGCCCAAAGTCTCCCTACACCATCAGCATAGCAATGCAGGTCAGGCTCACGACGAGACGCGCGTATCAGCGCATGTGGAACAACATCTCAGCCACCGCCACAGCGGCCTGTCTCAACATCATCTTGGCTCTTGTGATCGGCTCAGTCTTTTACGGTACTCCCGACGCAACCGCCGGTTTCTTTTCCAAGGGATCTGTTCTTTTCCAGGCCGTTCTCATGAACGCTCTCACCGCCATTTCCGAGATCAGCAGCTTGTACGACCAGCGGCCGATTGTAGAAAAGCACGCCTCGTATGCCTTCTATCATCCAGCCTCGGAAGCCATCGCCGGTGTCGTGGCGGATATTCCAATCAAGTTCGTCACGGCCACCTGCTTCAACCTCACACTCTACTTCCTCGCAGGGCTTCGCCGTGAGCCGGGCGCGTTTTTTCTCTACTTCCTGGTAACTTACATCGCGACCTTTGTCATGAGCGCCGTCTTCCGGACCATGGCCGCCGTTACGAAAACCATATCCCAGGCGATGACGCTAGCCGGTGTCATGGTTCTAGCCCTGGTCATCTACACCGGCTTTGCCATACCGACCTCGCAGATGGTCCCCTGGTTTTCTTGGCTGAGATGGCTCAATCCGGTCTTTTACGCTTTTGAGATCCTCGTCGCCAACGAGTTTCACGGCCGGGAATTTATCTGCTCCCAAATCATCCCCTCTTACACCCCCCTGGTTGGGGACTCTTGGATTTGCTCGTCTGTCGGTGCCGTCGCCGGCCAGCGCACTGTTAGTGGTGATGCTTTTATCGAGACCAACTACAACTACTACCACTCTCACGTCTGGCGGAACTTTGGGATCCTTCTTGCCTTCCTGTTCTTCTTCATGATCGTCTACTTTGTCACAACCGAGCTCAACTCGTCCACCACCAGCACGTCCGAGGTCCTGGTTTTCCGACGTGGCCACGTCCCTGCCCATCTCCAGGACGGTGTCAGCCGCAGCGTGGCCAACGAGGAAATGGCTGTGGCTTCCAAGGAGCAAGAGTCTGATGGAAACGTCAAGTCTATCCCTCCCCAGAAGGACATCTTCACTTGGAGGGACATCGTGTACGACATTGAGATCAAGGGCGAGCCCCGCCGGTTGTTAGACAACGTCTCTGGCTGGGTCAAGCCTGGCACTCTCACCGCTCTCATGGGTGTTTCTGGCGCCGGAAAGACGACTCTTCTGGATGTCCTTGCCCAAAGGACCACTATGGGGGTCATCACGGGGACATGCTTGTCAATGGCAGGCCCTTGGACGCCAGCTTCCAGCGCAAGACCGGATACGTACAACAGCAAGGTGAGCATCTTCCAGCACTCGAGCGGCTAATTAAAGGTTTCCAGATCTTCACATGTCCACGGCAACAGTTCGTGAGAGCCTGCGCTTCAGTGCCATGCTCCGTCAGCCCCAATCTGTCAGCAGGGAGGAAAAGTACGCTTTTGTCGAAGACGTTATCGACATGCTCAACATGCGCGATTTCGCAGACGCCGTCGTCGGCACTCCCGGGGAGGGCCTCAACGTCGAGCAGCGGAAGCTCCTCACCATTGGTGTCGAACTCGCCGCCAAGCCCAAGCTTCTTCTGTTCCTCGACGAGCCCACCAGCGGTCTCGACTCCCAAAGTTCGTGGGCCATCTGCGCCTTCCTCCGCAAGCTCGCTGATTCGGGCCAAGCCGTCCTTTGCACTGTTCACCAACCCAGCGCTATTCTGTTTCAGCAGTTTGACCGACTTCTCTTCCTCGCTCGTGGCGGTAAAACCGTTTATTTTGGTGACATCGGCGAAGACTCTCGCACCCTCCTCAACTACTTCGAGTCCCACGGTGCTCGGAGATGCGACGACGAGGAGAACCCCGCCGAGTACATGCTCGACATCGTCAACAACGGCACCAACTCCCAAGGCGAGGACTGGCACACTGTTTGGAAGTCGAGCAATGAAAGGAATGGTGTTGAGGCAGAGATCCAGCGTATTCACCTGGAGAAGGAGCACGAGGAGGTTTCCGGCAGCGAGGACGCCGGTGCCCACTCGGAGTTCGCCATGCCCTTCACCACGCAGCTCACGGAGGTCACCACACGGGTCTTTCAGCAGTACTGGCGTACGCCCAGCTACGTCTTCGCAAAGTTCTTCCTCGGTATCTTTGCTGGCCTCTTCATTGGATTCTCCTTCTGGAACGCGGAAGGAACCCAGGCCGGCATGCAGAATGTTATATTCGGTGTCTTCATGGTCATGACCATCTTCAGTACAGTTGTACAACAAGCCCAGTCGGTTTTCGTCGCCCAAAGAGCTCTCTACGAGGTCCGCGAACGCCCAAGCAAGGTGTATTCTTGGAAGGCTTTCATGTTCGCCAGCACCATGGTTGAAATTCCGTACCAGATCATCACCGGTATCCTCATCTGGGCTTGCTTCTATTACCCAATCATCGGCATCCAAGCCTCTGACAGACAGGTCTTGGTCCTCCTGTTCGCCATACAACTCTTCATCTACGCCAGCTCGTTTGCCCACATGACCATAGCTGCCCTCCCGGACGCCCAGACGGCCTCTGGTTTGGTCACTCTTTTGGTGCTTATGAGCTTGACCTTCTGCGGTGTATTGCAAGCCCCATCTGCACTCCCTGGCTTCTGGATATTCATGTATCGCGTCTCGCCTTTTACCTACTGGGTAGCCGGCATTGTCAGCACCCAACTGCACGGCCGGCCTATCACCTGCTCGGCTGCCGAAACATCCACCTTCGACCCGCCTGCGAATCAAACATGTGGCGAGTATCTCTCGGATTATCTCCAAGTTGCCCCCGGCCAGCTGCAGAACCCGGATGCCAATGAACAGTGCAGATACTGCTCTCTCAGCAACGCAGACCAGTACATGGCTGGAACTAACATCTTCTACGATGAGAGATGGCGTAATTTTGGAATCGTTTGGGCTTTCATTTTCTTCAACATATTTATCGCCGTTATTTCTTATTATCTGGTTCGTGTTAAGAAGTGGAATACCGGCGCATCAAAGAAGGCTAAAAGGAGTCAAAGGGGAAGGGTCCTGGGGCCTAATAGACTGGCTTCTGGAATAATGAGATTCTTACGATAGATTGAAGTATAGCTCACACTTGGTACCATACTTGTCATGTACCTTATCACATAAACTAACACGTGTTTTTATTATTATTACTCATCCACTCCCTCGCCTACATCTAGGGGACTTCTTTTCACGTCTCTGATTTCATATACTCAGATGTGTGCTCTAAATCGTAAGAGAGATAGTAGAACCTAACTGCGCGATGGATATGGAGAGGAAGATTGACTTTCATGACGTCCAAGACAAGAAGTGAGCTGGTTCAGTGGCAGCACCAGTCGAAAATAAAGGCGACTCACCTTATTGGCGAAAGAGTGACGAAGGAACACAGCCCGATTGTCATAATTGCTAGAATTATCCAGCTATTCATCGGCTTTCACAAAGACTTGGTTCATTTAGTGGAAATGATGTGGAATGCATCTTCGATTGGGACTTTCTCCCTGGTGTTGTTGGGCATTGCCCCAAGTTCCAAGAGCGTCCTCCCATTGCGCGGTTAGCCAGGACAATGAGAAGCCCAAGCTAGAAGCTATTTTTGAATGATCCCCCGTGCAAGAAATGTCCAACTATGCAAACAAGATATATTGATGTGAAGCCGAAAACGACTAAGGTACACTTGCTGTGCTGCCCCTCAACCAACAAGGCAATCTTGTACTCTTTACAACACACCAAGACATACTCGCAAAGCCAAACACCGTGCCCTGATCAATATCATTTATGATACTTGTGGCACCCATGAGCGCCTCCCCCCCTCCCCCCCTCCCCCCCCCACTCCGCCGTGGCGGGCCCCGACTGACGATGAGCGAGTATGGATATCGTAGTTGCCATATCATCTTTGTCTTGCGATGCCCCTTAACATTCACAGACGAATTTACAGCATGTACAAGTCACCGGTTCAGGAAAGGGTTCGTGAAGTGTATTGCACGTCCTGAACTGCGAAATATTCAAAACATGTAATGGATAATCTAACATGTATGAAGGGGTGCGGCCCTCCAACGGAATTAGAGCTTCATGTTTAATGTAGAGTTAATCTCTCCGTAGCGGATGTTGCTAAAAGTAACCTCGGGGTTAGACACAATTTTAGCAGCCACCGCTGGGTTACCCTCGGTAGCATTACAGGGTCCATTGTTTCCCACATCGAGCCACTCCATGAAAGTAACCTTGTCCCACCACACGCTCAACACCAAAACCATGCCGCGGGTCATAGCATCGCCCATGACTTCCATACCACCTAGGCGAGAGAACTGCGATGCGCCGGTAGCCTGGCAATAATCATCGTTCATGAAGTCGATCTTCGGGGGGCCCTCGATGTTGACAACGTTGTTCTGGATGACCTTCCCATCCTGTACATACATGCGGCGGAGCTCCTTGAGCTTATCGTCCTTGGAGGGGAACTGCGTGACGACAGTGAACTTGCGGGTCGTGTCTACCATAAAGTTTTTGCCTGTTCCGTAGTAGCTGGTGGCGTTTACAACGTTCGGGTTCCACGAGCAACCGGCCTTGTCGCACACGCCTGCCATTTCGCACTCCTCGCCGACGCACTCGTAGAGCCCCGGCTGGCTGCAGGGATGAGGTGCAATGTGTGTTGCACGAGCATTGGCTTCCCAAATGTCGAGTTCATTGCAGCAAGACCCCTTTCCCTCAAAGTTGCCCTTGAAGCGATATTAGATACTGCTAGGTATGGCATGATTGGTCTTATGTGAACTTACGACTCCATTAATAAATGAGGTCTTGAAGCATTGTGCATCACAGTAGCCAGTACCCCAGGATGGGCCAAGCTTATTGAGACTGCTACTATTTTTTCCGCCATCGGCCGGCATCTCGGACAGATAGAGTGCAGCGTTCAAACCGCAGGGCAGCTTTGTCATGTCGACATCGAAAGTAAATTCAGCACCGGTTAGAGAAATCATCTCGTACCGCTCCTTGCTTTCTTCCAACAAGTAGACTCGCGGCCTGATCTCTGCGCCACTATCGTTGAATATCTTCAAACGGATGTCGTTGCCGCTGGTGCTGACGGCAATGGCGCTGTAGTCGGGGATTCCGTCAATGACACAGTTGCTTGCGCAATCCTCCACGTTCGTGCACGCAGTGGAGTTAGGTGGGTTGTCGCCATTAACACAGCTCACTCCGCTGGACGTTCCGACTTGATGCTGGCTATAGTCAGCTACAATGTAGTTGATCTTCTTTTGGCACCCATCGTCGACGGTGCATCTAAAGGTCTCGAGCTTGGGGTGGTTGTCTGTCGACTTGCCAGGCGACTGACCTGAGACAAGGTTGCAGAGGAGAAGAGAAAGAGAAATGATGGAGAGCGCCATGCTAGCAAATTGTCAATGTCTATTTGGTCGACGAAATGCTAACGAGGCAAACGAATCAACAACGACTGGAAGCAAGGAGAGGAGGCAAAGAGTATGCTTTCAGAAACATCTGATTTCTGGCAGAAGGCAGAGCTAAATAGTTTTGACGAACAACATGACCATCCCATGCGAAACCGCATAAGCTTCCCCGGTTAAACTGTTTCATTGTCTGATACATCAGACGTTCTCAATGACAAGACTTTTCCCCTCATTGGCTATCGATCTTAGGAGTAGAGCGGTGCCCCAGATATGTACTCGCACCCGGCCACCGGTTTGACAGCAATTAGAACCAAATGATCCAACCTAGTTTGTTATCACATTCGGCCCCTGTGTATTGAAGAGTTTGAATAGAACGGTTGTCAGCATAGAAGTGCCGTGGCAAGTCCTGAGAAGTTTTGTAAATTCTGGACGATAAGGTGGGATCGAAAAGGGGCCATGACACTCGGACAGTTGCCAGGGAATACCCTGCTTGCATCTCGGGCAATGGAGTTGGGGGCTAATCTGACTCACGACAGCCCCCGTCACGAGTTGTTCCAAGGGCTTGTGTTTCTCCCGCGGCCTCTCCTAGTCGTAATATCGTGGTTTAAGGTTCTTTCCTGGAAGCTTATCGCCAACGAAACAGTGCAAGCAGGGTCCATATGTGGTTTTGTGAAACACAAACCGGGCCAGAGATAGCCGTAGATCAATATTTGGATGCATAGGCCCCCAGTTATTCATAACCTTGACCAGCGTGAATTTAGAGGTTCCTCGATTTTCATCTTGCGTCGCAAATCAACGAATCACCCGCATGGCAGATAATCGTTGTCTCGCTCGAGGCCGTTCGCCGCGGACTTAAATGTATGATACGGGTCGCTTTTCAAACCATCGATACTGGCTTTGCTCTATAAGCGCAAGATGCATGCTACCGCCACACGATTATGACACGAAATTAAATAGATCAAAGGATATGGGCGTCACAAGCCAGGGGTCTCGTGGCATGTAACAAGTTTATCTTCATCCTGTGATGATCTGAATTCTATATTCGCTCTTGCAGAGCCTAAGCCTCACATTCAGCTCCACCATCCAGATCCAGTTCATAGATGGGACAAGAGCACCAACAGAATACTCTCTGTGGGTTTTGACAGTCCAGAACATGTCTAAAAACGAACTCTTGATAATATATAATATGGACTTGTTTTGCTAAAAGGATTACGAAGAACCATGGGCTTTTCTTTTTGTGTACTCACATATACAAGCCGCCACAGATTTTGATGTAGACGGACGACTTTGGAATTTTCCCAATGCCGGATTTGAGACGCTAGTTCTCTCATCAAGTTGATTTAATGACTGTTTTCTCAATCGATAGACAATCGCGGTAATTTCGCAGGGGGTTTCCCATTGGTGCGTAACTTAGCACCTGGTTGTGGCCACATGTATCTTATAGTTATACCTCTGACCGGGCACGAGGAGAATCTGGTGATGATCTCGCTTCGTTATTAAGCTGCAGATCGTGAGTTATGAGAGCTCGCTTGTTTATATAGTTGTTGTCATTAATGCCATCATTGAGGGCTAATGGCCGCCAATCCATACGGCCTGTGTGATGAACGTCGCAAACGTGACCAAACCTAAAACCCAGCCAACAGTGCCCCAACCAGCAGCATCACGTATCATTCCACCGATGATGGGGCCCAGCAAGGCGCCTCCAGAGAAGGCCATATTATATAGCCCGTACGCCTGTGCATATGAATTCTGTGCTGAACTAGGCAAGACCTCTTCCACCGCCCAAGTGATTTCTGCCATTAGCGGGCCGATCACCAAGGCCATCGCGATGCCCACACCAGTTAGCAAGGCGCATAGAATGACCTTTTGGGATAGGTTGTCGCTATGCACAAATCGAAGGCAGATAAGGAAGGGCGTTGCGACCAGAAAGCCGATGCTTGAGAGCAGTCTGGCGCCCCATCGGTCGCAAGCGGCGCCCACCAGAGGGCCGAGTAGCGAGGGACAAGCTAACGGCAGAAAGACCAGACCGGCGCCAACAGAAGTCCAACCAAAAGTCTCTGAGACGAGAAGGGGGAGGGTGCTATCGAAAGATGTCGTAATAATGCCGTAAACGAGGGTGCCCCAGAGGGCAGCAAGAAGACGCGGGCTCCGGAGCAAGGCCAGAAATGCAGGGTTGTGGTTTGCCTTGCCTCTCTGCGCCGCTGGATCGGCTGTTTGGTCACCATCGACATGGCGCTCGTCGTATAGAGCAATCCCAGCAGTCTCGGCCTCGCCGAACAAAGCCTGGGCTGTTCTGGTGTCGATTGCTGCCAATCTCATTGCAGTATCGACTGCTATTAGGCCAAAGCACATGGCGAAGACAGAATAATAGCCGCCAACGCTGTATATGAGACCCCCAGCATCGGCGATGAAAGAACTCCCGCGCTCATGGACATTCCTACCCATCCCATGGCTTTCCCTATGTTCTCGCTGCTGGTAGCATCAACGATGAGGGCTAGGCCGACCGTCCAGACCAAGGCAGCAGATACGCCTTGCAAGAGTCGGCCGACAATAAAGAAGGGAATGCTGGTTCCAACACACAGAAGTGCAGTTGCTCCGCCCAGAAGCAAAAGGCCAACAACCATTGGCAGGCGCCGGGAAGAGATGTGGTCGGCAAGATAGCCCCATATTGCTACAAGCCGAGTGAGACGAGCTACCACATGGACATTATTACATGAAAACTCAAGGTACGCTTACGCGAAGAGATCAAGAGGGCTGCTCCATATACTGCAAGGAGAACAGAGACCCAAAACTGAACTATGCCACGTAATGAACCGGTCAGTCGTGACGCAAGGGGCAAATTTGTTCAGCAAATGATACTCGCCTTTGCTTTCAACGATGGCGACGCGGGACTCGAGGGCAAAAGGAATGACTGGCACGATTACACCATAGAGAAAGACATCCTACGCATTGCATCAGCGTCGAAACAGCAAGCTTGGGTTATCTTCATGGCAAGTACTGTAAAGACCGCAAATGCGACTGTGATGATGATGAATGCCACAGAGCTGCGGTATGTGAAGAAAAAGGGAGCTCGCTGCTGAGCGGCATCTGCATCTGCCATCATTATGGCGCAGTGTAGGCGTGGCATTTGCGATGAGAGAGAAAGTAGAATCGGAAGGAAATGGGAAATAGATCTTGGCTAGGAGAAAACCGTTTAAATATTAGATATTACCTGTAGAGTGCTTGTCATTATGGAGCCACTCCAAACCATTTCGAGCCATTCCTGTGGCGCCAAGATGCTTTGCGCGTGTGCCTGTCGGAAAGTGTATTTTCCCACTCGTTCCCGACAGGGGCTCCTTACTGTAATCCTGCCTTTTGCAGTTTGTATCCAGTCAAATGAATGTCCCAAAGTTTATGGTACCGTTCCTTGACGGGAGGTTGCAACGTTGAAGTTACCCTTGAATCTTGATCTAACGCAGAAAGAACGTCTTGGCAGACATTCTCAGTGTTTCCGTCAGAATCTTGTGCAGATCTCGGGTTGACCTAGTCTCAACCGGCAGAAGGTGTGCAGGAAAGTCCTGAATTCACCCGAGCAAATAAGAACTTGTGGTTTAGTAATGCTAAACCCGATTGCGGTTCTGTTTTTCAGCCCCCTTTCTCCTTTTCCCTTTATGCAATATGTCTCGTGAAGATGTCTCGTGCGAGGGGGATTGTCTCTGGGAACACAAGAGCCGGCTTAAACTACTACTTGAATCATCACTAACGACGCGCATATCACCTTCTTGCGAATCTTTATCGGATTATGGAGGATTCTAACTTTCGAATACGCGCCTCTCTCTACGAATACTCACATACGCCTCCTGGATATTTCGAAACGAAATGTGAAAGAAGAGTATGTATATCGAGTCATCACCAAGTATATTGAGAAATGAAACGAAATACCATTTGAAT
The DNA here is from genome assembly GCA_019425465.1 of Colletotrichum falcatum. Classification (NCBI taxonomy): domain Eukaryota; kingdom Fungi; phylum Ascomycota; class Sordariomycetes; order Glomerellales; family Glomerellaceae; genus Colletotrichum; species Colletotrichum falcatum. Next base: position 102,306 of record SWKJ01000191.1, read on the forward strand.
TCGAAGCCATGTCTTATATTTGGGGCAACCCCAACTCTCGTTGCGTCCCTCCCCATCGAAGGCTGTTCCGGCACCATCGGCCTCACAAATAACCTTGCACAGGCGCTGCCACATCTGGAACAGCGCTCCATGACCGGTCACCTCTGGATCGACCAGATCTTTGTCAACCAAAGCAGCAGCGATGATATCAAGACACGAGATTCCACGAGATTCCTTGTTGTGCGTAGTACATTCGGTAAAAAGGAAACTGACGACATGTACGCCTCTGCGATTCGACATGTCTGGGAACGTGCCTGGTTCAAGGAAGGGTAGATTGTTCAAGGGGTTCTACGTGCAGCAAAAATCGTGTTCCTCACCAGCGACGCAGAATAGAATATGCGGCACTTTGCTGACCTTCAGACTATTATCCCAGCCGACAAACCTCTCGAGTAAGAGGGTGGAATCAACCGTGCCTACGATATCCTCTTGTATCTCAAGGCTGTTCCGTATAGCGAGGCCAGCCCATCCGGTTTCTGCGTCTTATAGATCGGTTAGCTGGGGTGTTCGTTACGTCAGAGTTGGCAGATGACCTGTACGCTTTTCTGGGCATTATCGACGGGTCTGGGTTTTCGCCAGACCACGGAGTCTCTATCAAGCAGAACTCTACTGCCTTTTCTGTGGCACCGGCTCGGGACTTTGGCTTGTTGGACTTTTCGTCGTCGTCGTCGTCCGCGAACCTTGATGCACTGGTACCAAACACCCCGGAGGAGCTAAAGAACTTCCCATCATGGGCCTCGTGATACTTTGGCATTGCTCTCATATCACCATACTGACTCACCTATGGTTGCATATGGACCTCCGCACCACTGTCATCTGGAATGCGACTAATGTAAGGCGTGTAATGCATGACGAGGCGGTAGACTGGGGCAAGGGGAAGCTGACACTTTTACTCTCTTTCGAAGGCGATGGTGTTCTCTCTTAAGGATTGCTGATGTCAGTTTCCACGGCGCATTTGGGTAAGAAATTATGAAGTTATGATGCAAGGCTCCGCCTGAGCTTGCCCCCGCGCCATTACCTCGGGGGACACTTATGATGCAACCATGTGAGTAGTCCCATCCCGCGGGGTCTGCCACGTGCTTCTCCGGGTCGAATCTTGAACACATGCCAAACTCTAAAGGCGCAGACGAGTGGAGACCACTGCAAGTGCTTAGATGTATGCATTATCCCGGCTCTTTTGTCGGTATAGGAGGCTCAACCATGTTCGGTGCCGTCTGCTTCTCGTCCTAACCGGATATGATGGCAAGCATACCCGCCGTCGGGCTCAAAACGGTACACATGTCGAGTAATGTCATGGTTGTCTACCTGAATGCGTATGAGCGCGGCAGTATCCAGTCTTCTTTTTCACCGGGAAGCTTCTGCTCTCACAAAAAGCTCTTTCGGTGCGAGGCCTTGATGGTCGTCGAATCTGGCCCGGGTTCCGTCGCGGTGTCGATATGTAACGGGCCAATGCATAACAATGCTGGCAGAACCGAGTTGGCCCGCGAAGTTCTGTCCAGAACCGCTTTCTGGCTGACCCGTGTGGCGGCTACGGGGAGAATCCCAGCTCCTTGGGCGGTCGTGCTCGTGCGTATAAGCGGCAGTCTGAAAGCTGCAGTGCCCTGCGGTGGGAAGGGATCAAGACATCCAGGGAGACGCCGCGGTCTCTGGCACCTCCACGGCGAACAGGCCAGCTAGTCAGCCTGCAGATGGACTGTCCGAGTCAAAAACTGCCCAATATCAGGTGCGGCTCCCGGTCAAGCCCACCTTGCTGACAAAACAGCCCCGACTGCCCGCCGTGCCCATCTCTACAAACGTTTACCTCCACTCCCGCTTCCGGTGCTCCTGCGGTGACACCATAAAGACGGACGAAGAACGGGAGGGGTCTGACGAATGGATAAAAATTAAAAGTAAAACTCCCCGGACAGCAACAGCAAATCCCAACCGGAGCCGGCCCTAAAGCATTCGACACCCCCCCCCCCCCCTTCCCCCAGCAAACGTAGCAACACGGCAATGGGCGCTTACTCATGGCCACAACCACCCCCGCCCCCCCTGGATATCCATGCCAGTCCCGGAGAATAACAGCACACGGGAGGGAGTGACCCCAGGCCTGGTAAGCTAATCAGCCACGGCACACACAGAGATGACCCGGGAGGGGGGGGGGCTAGAAACAAATAACTTCCCCCCTTCCCTCTCCACTGGAGAAAGACTCCGAGGGCCCGATCTGGGGCTCAAGGGACCCAGTTACATTCCCGCGTTCCCGCATTCCCGCACTTGCCGCACTTGCCGCACTTCCGTGCGTCCCCTCACCCCTTCCCCCCGCCGTGCCACACCCTTAGCTCGGACGTCATCTAGCAGCCGGGTGGAACCGATCGATGTGGCTCCGGGCTATGGCAGGCCTCGAGCCTGCGACGACTGGCTTAAAGGCGATTCGGAGCCCCGGAGCGTCGTATTTGAAGGATCGAGACTATCACGTCAAGGGTAGGGGCTAGAGCATTGGGGGTACAAGCTATTGACAATCTCCAACACGGACGGGGAGAGGGAGGGGGTTGGTCTCCGGAAGAGTCGAAAAGGACATACGTCTCTCTGGAACATCACGAAGAGTGCCCCTCCTCGCTCAAGAATCAAGGAAGCAGCAATTGGTGGCTTAACAAGTCTCCATGTCCAGTATCCACATGGAAGAGTCACCCAGGACACGCGATAAGAAGGCTCAGGTTTGGAAAGGTGGAAAAGAAGATTCTACTTTTAGTCTAGTAGTCTATTAAAAAATCACAACGCCGGAACAATGCAGTCATATATGCCGCCCTTTTTCTAGTGCAGAGCGCTCTCGCCCGTCTCGGCCATGTACTTTTGGCAGCTAAGCAGGGTACGGAGCTGGTCGCTGACCTCCTCGAGGCGGCCAATGACTTTTTTGTTGCCGTTGACGAAGCCGAGGATGGAGTAGGGGATCTCGGTGTCCCGGCAAAAGTCCTTGACAAAGACCTGAGCCTTGCGGAGATTGTGGCGGGGGAGGCGGGGAAGAGGTGGTGGACGGCCTGGAACTGGAGGCCGCCGTGGATGAAGTCGAGCCAGGCGGGGCAGTCGACATCCATGGTGGTGCGGAGCTGGCGCTGGGGAAGGACTCGGACTCGCCTAGGTCAGAGGTCGACATGCCCCAGTGGGACAGGGTGATCTGGACGTGCAGGGGCATGGTGATGATGTGCGAGACGAGGACAAAGGCGACGCGGATGGTCCACGTGGGCAGGGTGCACAGGACCAGGCGGTAGCCGAAGATGTACCAGAAGCAAGCCATAAAGGCGATCTCGGTCGGGCGGATCCACCAAGCCTTGGAGCTGCCGAGCTGGGAGGACCTGCGCGAAAGGACGTGCAGCCAAGAGAGAAGGTACAGGTTGAAGCGGGCGATGCCCATAATGGGGTAGTAGGTGTACGCCTGGTACTGGGCGACAACATCGGCGGCTGCGTCCCAGAGGAAGACGAAGCCGTCGTAGTAAGTAGACTTGATGGACTTGAAGAAGGAAGGGCAGGTGGCGAAGAGGGGGACGTTCTGGATATCGGGGTCGTGTTCCTGGGATTTGGTTAGTCAGGGGTCGCTTGGCAGGAGAGATGATAGGAGTTGGGCTTACAGGCATGTTGGTGATGAGGTGGTGAACGTTGTGACTGCTCTTCCACCATCCCATGGACAGGCCGCAGCAGAAGTCGGCAATGAAAAGGCCAATGAGGGTGTCAAAGGTGAAGTTGTGGGTGATGGCACCGTGGCCGGCGTCGTGGGCGGAGAACATGATCTGATGCCAGAAAAGACCCAAGAAGCAGGCCGATGTCATGTACCACTCGTGGTGCAGGGCGAAGAGGAAGCTGGCGAAAAGGATCGAGTAGCGGCACATCTCCTTGCCGTAGTCGAGATAGGGGCAATCGTAAAGCCCGGCCTCCCTGATGCGTTCGTGGAGCAGACGGTACTTCATCTGGATGTCGAGCTGGACGGCAGGGTCGAGCGAGGGGTACTGGTCGATATCCTTGTTGATGTTCTGCTGGATGGCCCAGTCGGTGTATTGCTCGGCCGTCATGCGGCTTCGGCCGGAGAGGAGGGCATCGTCCTCGTTCAGGTCGGCGGGGCAGCGACGCGTCTGCGAATGCCTGTCTCGGTCGGCGCGGGGGGTTGGTCTTGTCCGTCTCGGCCTCGGCGCTGCTGCACTCGGAAGTCAGGGACGTGCGGGAGCTCCTGGCCGAGACTTCGGAGACGGCATCGTCGGCGGAGTCGTCCTCATCGAGATCGGACAAGGGGCATTCGATGGTAGCGTTGGTGACATCTGGGGTAGAAGCGCCCGATGCAGGGACGGATGCAGATGCAGATGCAGGCGTTGCGGTTTCCTTGGTGTAGATGCCGCCCCTAATTGGTGGTGTCATGTTGACCCAAGGACCCGCAGGTTTCCGACCGATCCGAAAGGCCTTCATGGTGTTGAGGGTAGCAGACGAATGATATCTGATAAGGGCGATATGTCAGCACACTAATTCCACTTAACGGCGCAGGCGTCAGGGCGGGAAATATTAATCCCCTCCCCTTCCTCCATTTCGGGGGTTTGAGAAACAAAACCGATTAATCAGACTTCTGATCATTTTCGTCGCTCAGCTGTCGCCTGACACGTTCGGTCTCGCATTTCCCGCGCCGCAACCTTTCTTGTCTCTCGCTTTCTTCCGAGCCCGGGAAAATGAAGGCCGAGACCATAGGGGTCCAACATGGGGCCCGTGAAAGGAGGGAAAAGGGGTCGCGAAAGGCTTAACTGAACACGGACGGGTAAGTTGAGAAGGCTTCTCTTACACTTTGATTTCGTCGGTCGCATCCCTTCCAATCATGTGCATAATGGCTAACTTTCCGCCAGGATGTTTGTCGAGCCAGCCATCGAGGCGCAGCACCATCTCGTCGAGGATGACGACGGTGCGCCCATCGGCAATCATGCCCTCCACCTCGCGGGGGTGATGATTCTGGTATCGCGATCCATTTTTGCGATTGATTGAACACAATGTATCGGGGAAGCGAAAAGCCGCACCGAACAAAGTCGCCGAGAGGGAAGAGGAGTGTCGACGAGGTGTCGATGCTCGGTGGGTTCGGCGATGGGTGGGAGGGAAGCCTCAAGATGAGACGAGGGGGTTTGATCGTGCGGGATAGGAAGGTGCAGTCGAAGAACAACCGAACACAACAAAAGTGAAGTCCAAGTCAAACCGACGGGTCAATGGCGTGGCAGCAGTTGGACCAGGGCGAACAACAATCGACAACGACAGCAACAAACAAACAGCAAGGGGACCAACAGAAGCAAGTCTTGGATGAGCTGTAAAAGAAAGGGTGATGCGGCGAGGGGAGGCAGGGCCGGAGGATGGATGGGCACTGCGGTATTTTACGTGTCGACGACCTTGGGGAGCTTCTGCTGGATTGCAAGGCTGAATGGATCTGGAGCGCCGGCGAAAGCTCGAGGGATGCTTGTCCAAGAGAGAGAGAGAGAGAGAGAGCTGCGGGATGGTAAAAGAGGGACAAGGGCAGAAAAACGACCGAAGGTGAGAGACAGAGAATGTTTACGGCAAAGGTGAGGAAGCAGGCGACTGTCGTGCCATTTTCAGATGAGAACAGACAACCATGACCCGGGGAGCGGAACGGGGACAAGGCAGGATAAAGGGAAAGGCAGACGAGACGGGATAGGCATCTGGCAGAGAGGGACTGGCGGCGAGAGCAAGATCCCAGGACACGACAGGACGGTACCCCGTGGCTATCCCGGTCCGCATACGAGGAAGAGGAGGATGCCGGGAGGGTGACTGGAGGAGAGGTGAAGAACGAAAGATTTGTGGATCATCCTTTTCCATCCACCCACGCCCCTGGACACGCGGCACAGGCAGGAAGGAAGGGACTTGGAGACATGGAGACAGGCCGAGCGAGCAAGGACAACTTGTCATCGAGTTAGGCAGGTCAAAACAGTGTGAAAGGAGAGAGAGACACCAGGAAGGACGACATCGGGTGGAGAGAAAGAGACAGAGACTGAAAAAGAGAGAGAGAGAGCGCGCAGGTATGTGTGAATGTGTGAGTGGAGTGTGGATGGACTGGGGGTACAAGTGGGACAGGGGTGGGGAAGAAAGCATATTCGTGGTCCAAAATAGGCAAATCTCTCTGACCCGCGCTTTCAATCTCTTCGCTGCTCCCACTCCGCCAAGGCAAAAGGAACTGGCAGTGCTTGCCAGAAAGCAGCAAGACCAGAGATGTTGTAAAGGCCAAGAGGAAGAACCCAGACAGCGTGTGGTGCGTGTGTGGGTGGGTGGATAGGGAAGACAGAGATAGAGAGAGAGAGGACAAGTGAAGACACCCCTCCCTTGGGGGGGTGCTAATCTTGTTTCCCCTGGTCCGATGTAGTCATTTGGCCGTTGGCACAGTTTGCTAGTTTCGGAGGGAGCGCGGTTTTGGGAGGAGTTGTCACCTTGCCCAGTTGGTGCGACCGCTACGAACTGACTCTTTCTGGTGCTACTGAGTTCTCATCTTTTTTTCAGTTTTTCGTCTCTCTCTCTCTCTCTCTCTCTCTCTCTGTTTGGGGAACGAGACAAGAGAGAGGGATTGAGAGGAAGCGGGAGGGTGAAGTGAAGAGCGAGTTAGCTAAAAGCCTCGGAGAGACGTCCGTCCAACCAAACGGCGACATGGGCTATGGGTGGAGTATGATCAGCTAATTGCAAAGGCAAATGCGAAAAGGCAAACGCTGGGAGAGAAGAGAAGGGGGGGCAAGACAATGCTGGAGCTTATCTGATTGCACCAGAGGGATCTTCCTTGTCCTTGACAGGACCCTGAAATGCTGAAACCAGGAATTTTGGAGTTCCTCGATTCATGTGATGCGCGGACTCCGACTCCGCGGTGCACTCATGTGTCTGTGTACACGTGTAAACAGTGCACAAGCAGGCGGATGCGAGAGTTTATGTTGGTTTTTTTTCTTCTTCTTCTTCTTTTCTCTCGTTTTTATCAGGTCATCGTACGGATACCGAGTCTAGGTAACGTGCTTCAGCAGGCACTCGACTGACATCTCGTTCCTTCCTCCACGGGTCAATGGGAAGGTGCGAGGCGTCGTTTGATTCGCCCGCTGCCCTCCCTGTCGCCTGCCTTCCCAAAAACTGGTTGATACAGGTACTTAGGTAGGTATCCGTACTTACCTAGGCAGGTACTCGTACCTACCTATTGATTGAGTGCCTGAGCAGGTAACAAGGCGGAACCACTGTGCCTCAGTCGTACTTACCCCATTCTCCAGACCCTTTTTCTTCCTTGGGTGACCCAAGGTTTACAGGGGAAGGTTCCGGTCTAGTAAGTAGTAGTCCAGTCGTCGCCGTTCAACCAAGTTGGCAAGAGTCAAGACACGCGTCTGAAGCGATAAAAAAGATTGGACCCCAGGACCCTTGAAACTCAATTTTCGGCGCTGAGCTCGCTCACTGGGCGAACAGAGTCCCGTCACAGTGGTTGAAGCGTGTGTGTGTGTGTGGTGTGTTCCTGCACATGCCATACCTTGGTTGACAGTAGGCCGAAACCGAACGACTGATGGAACATCCTAGGTACCTATGTACGAATAGCTAGGTCAAGTCAACTCAAGTCGGTCAAACCGATTCAGTAGCCGGCCCCCCGTCAGAGCATCAGCCGCCAGCCCCGTTCGGCGGGAAAGGGAGAATGTTTCTGGAAATGGGCTCAAGCTCTTCCGAAGGGGGGAGGGGCGTGGGGACTTGAAGCGCCCACTGATGGACGGGCCATGTTCTAGACTTCTGGCCAGGCCAAGCCGTTCCCAAGACAGAACACGGACTCTCTAGCGGATTTGGTGCGCGTGCGTGATCGTGTTGGAACACACTGCCACTACGTAGCCATCGCATCGCCTCGCATTGCATTGCATTACATGGCATATCGCCGTCTCTGCCTATTCGTAACAGCCTCCCAAACGACGCGCATGCAAACGTGCCCGGGACGATGTGGCCAACAGGGGGAGGGGGGTGTGGTTGCTATCCGGTGCAGACACAAGTATGTACCTACGCCGTCCAGGGATGTCGCCGACAGCGTTCATTTGGCGAGCCGAGCTGTTGGAGCACCAACGAACTTGATCCGACTTTGGTAGCACTGGGGCGGCGTCTGTCAGGAGGGCGGGAAAACGGGCGACGGCGCGCGACCATGGTTTCCGTTCTGGAAAGGTTCTGGCCACAAGGTAGAATTCAAATAAAACCAACGTCTTTTTGTTTGTTGCTAGCTGTTAGCAACTCGGAAAGTGACCATTTCCCCGTTCCTACCTCCTCCTCCTCCTCCTCCTCCTCCTCTTCTTGACTCTTGATCTAACCGAGCAGGCGCACTTGGCGTCCCCGACTGCGCCTCAAAGTATCTCCACATTACCCCTCCCCCCTTTCGGATGGAAGGCGGGCTAGATGGGCAAGAGCTGTCAGACTGTCTGTGGCGGCCAAGACCCGTCGTCTCATGGGCCTCAACTGTTGGAGGTCGGGTGGAGCTTGCCATGGAGCCGGAAAGCCGACTCCTTCTTTCCTTGTGACAGACGGTGGAATAGATGATGGCTTCGTTGAACCGGGCGTTTGCTGCTGTTTCTGTTGCCGTTGCGCAAGGCTGTTGGTTGCGCACTTGCGCCGACTAATTGCTCCGTCTCGTCACGGATTAAACTTTTTTCACCTTCGGTTTTCCCCCTTCCCTTGGCTGTCTTATCTCTTGCCAGACAAATTGAGACGATGTGCGGTGTCGTCACACAATCGCGCCAGACACACCAAACATTGGCATCCAATCTTGTCTTCAATCACTCCCTAGTTGCAGCCGCTGTCGTGTTCTCCGGGCCTTGGTACGAAGTAGTACAGACTTGGTAGAGAGACACCCCCCTTCATCCACCCCCCCTTTCTTTTGTTTTGGAAGAGCCCCAACTTTTGCAAAACTTCCGCCTTCCCGTCTCTGTCTCTTTCTTCTTTTTCCTCAGCCTTGGCCGACGTCTGTCGAATCGCCGTTCCCGAAGCCGGTTTCCAGCAGCCGGTGACGCTATGCTGCAGCAAACGGTGCAAGAGAAGGGCCGGGTTGGAACAACTGCAATGCTTGTCGTCCCAGAATTTCGCACCCCCTCGTGAACCCCACTTAACGGGCGCAATTAAAGGGGGTAACGGTACAAAGTACGGAGTATGGAGTACCCACAGACATACAGCGTGCCTGAGTGCGCGCTCTCGCCTGCCACACCTCTCCCGTAGCCACTTGGATGTACGGACTAAGTAGGTACCCGTATCCAGGCCGCGTACAGTACGTAATATCCCATATCCATGTTCGAGACGGTTGAGTGGCACGGTGCTCCCCCCCAGTTACAGAGGGGGCGACGCGCTGGAGGCGACCCATGGGAAAATGATGGGTAAATGATGGGAAAGGGGACACGACTACCTACATAGAGGTACTGTACCTACGAATATGACTGGGTAGAGGGGTCTCCGGTCTAACCTGCCATTCGTTCCGTCGCCGTGTCTCCAGCATTAAGTTTTCCCAAGAATAGTATCCGTACCTATCGTACCTAGGTAGGTACCTAGTCTGAGAAAAGTGGTTCGTGACGACGATCTTTCTTTTCATCTCCCACCTTCTCACTACCTACGAATACATCCCGTCGGTCAAATTCGCACAGTGCTCTGCGCTCTCTTCGATATACCGCTGGAAAGATTCAAAGGGGTTACGACGCCACTTCTCATATATCGATTGCCCAGCGCTTGAACCCCTAAAGCAGCTCTGATGACGGATAAACAAAAAGCGGGTCATGACAAGAGCATCCTTAGACGATCCAAATGGGCGGTTTGCAGATGCTGCTGATGCGCGTGTCCAAATACGCGCGATACTGCCCGGTGTGGTGTCGATACGTAGTGGCGGAAACTAGCGGAAAGGGGTATGGCAGCTTTGAGATCTTCTGCCCACCCCCTCACGAGTCACAAGTATCCTCATCGCCAAAGCTGATGCGGCGTCACATCCAATTCGGATCTGGAGGAAGAAATATGGCCAATTGCTGTGCCCGGGGATTATGAATTCGTAGAACCCACAGCTCGCTAAACACTTCTGCTGGATCTGGACCCATTCGGTTGAGATTCAACACCGTCAAGGTCATGTTCAAGGACCCACATGCTTCTCCAGCTTATGGGATCGTTTGATAGGCTGGCGGTGAGAACCCCGAGCTTCTCCATTGACCAATCGGATAGTCGAGCCTTCCGGACCTTATCCTCGGATTAACCCTTACCTTCCCTCCCCCGACGCCGTCCCCATTTGCTGACAAAGGTTTCACACTGCTACGGTCGCCATCTGTCCATCATGTTCCCCTCATATACGGAAGGTCGAATCGTCGGCGCTTGGCAACAAGAAGCGCAAAGCACGAAATGTTTCCGAATCGGCCTCACATGTTTTCAAGACCCGACCTGATTCATCTGCTCACCGCGTAGTCGTGAAAATATTTATCCAGAGGCGGGGGGCGGGGGGGACAACGAGGCGTGCCATGAAACCCAAACGCTGACTCGGCCTATAAACATCCGTCTTCGCCTGAGTCACGTGAACTCTGACTGGTGTCACGCCCACCCCGCGACATTGGACGAAGGGTCCAAGTCAGATCTACCTAATTCCGATCAGCCAGAGACGCCCACCTTGGCTTCGTTTCGCCTCAAACCACCTTGGCTCGCATCTCGACAAAAATGTCCGTCGGAACGGGCTTTATGCGGTCACATCGGCAAATTTTGATCTGGCATTACGCCAAATGTGAGCCGGTTTAGCACCAAGCATCCCCCGCCCTTCCACACAGAGACCCTCAATTGCTTGGATCCAGACAGTTGGCTCCGAGCCTCAGTATCCGACCGACGGCGAAGGGGTGGTGCCCGAAGAACCTCGGGTCTCCGCCTCGCTCCCTTCTACCATGTCTGCATATCCGCTTCATCACGGATACGAGCCGCTACTATTTCCGGATGCCTTCAGGCTGCTCCTCCTTCACCCCTCCACCTCCCGCACCGCCGAGCTCAGGGGATCCCTACTCAACACCACCCTCGCCGCCTGCGATTACGACCTGATCGACCCTTACACAGCCCTGTCATACGTATGGGGGGCGCCCGAAAAGCCGTGCCGTATCTACATCGATGGCCGCGACGGCAATCCATTTGCCATTACCAGATCGCTCGATGACGCGTTAAGGGACCTGCGCGACGCCACACGCGTCCGGAGGCTTTGGGCTGATGCCCTTTGCATTAACCAGTTGAATGTTGCTGAGCGTAACGCGCAGGTCAGCTTGATGGGGCGCATTTACTCGACCGCCCACAACACCGTCATCCACCTTGGCGATCTCACCCCCGACGTTTCTGCTGTTTTTGCTGCCCCCCGCGGATCGGCACCCGGCGCCTCGGATGGCGACCCTAGTGGGGTCGCCGACGAGACCAGGCGGAGCCTTCTTGCCAAGTCGTGGTTCAGGCGCGTCTGGGTGCTCCAGGAGCTCGTCCTTTCGAAAGACCCTTGGGTGCAATGTGGAGACAAACGAATACGCTGGAACGATTTCTGCTGTTACTTTCTCGGTGTGGGAGCGACTGACTCTCGTGCTCTTGACGATGGCAATGCGGCGTTGCGCGTTTTGTCGGACATGAACTTCAGCCGGGTCAACAATGCCCGCCTCCCTCTCCATCGCGCCATCCAAGCTCGCCGCGGCCTAGGAGCCACGGACCCGCGCGACTTCGTTTACGCCAACCTTGGCATCATCAGTGATCTCCACGTCGTCAACAGATATATTCAAGTTGACTACTCAATGTCGCTGGCCGAGACGTTTGGAAAAGTTGCCCGGTACATGTTCGACCAGCTCGGCGTCGAGAAAACGATGGCGCTTACCGACGTCGAGTCCGCCCGTCCTGTTGCGTCCTCGGAAGACCATAGACGGTCGGCAAGAGACAGACTTCCATCGTGGGCGCCGGACTGGACTCGCGGTGCGTCGTACATGATCCCCATGTACAAAGACAACCACCTGAACCATATGAGACTGAAGGGGATACACCATGCCTTCACAGATGGCGACCTTCCGCTCGTGCTAGGCCACCTTGGATACGAAGTTGACACGATTGATAGCCTGTGTAGGATGCCTTCCAGCGACAGGTCTTCGTACCTCACCGTGGACTATGAGCAGGCCAAGACGGACCTACGCAACCTGTACAGAAACGCTTACGACTCTGGAGACACGTTTGGCTCTAATCGGCATGTCCCGCTCAAAGGAAGAGAGGCGGAGCATGAGACGCTCTGTAATATCATTGGCAGCATCTGGATCCGGTTCTTCGAGGACCACGTCGAGCAGACAGCTGAACACATTGGTTTTGTTAAAGCGTTTGCTCAATGGACATCGGCGCAGGCGACGAAGAAGCGCGAGTTCGTTGGTTCGGGCACCAAAGGCCTCGTCGAACTCCTGTACAAGTACTTTGAGATGCCAAAGGGCCGGTCTACGCTCCATGGCAGGTGTCTTGTATCCACCAGAAATGGGAACCTCGGCGTTGCGCCTTTGTCCGCAAAACCGGGCGATCGCGTTGCGTACCTCGCGGGTAGCGAGACGGCTGTCGTCTTGCGCCCGGCAAGCCGGCTGGGGGATGAAAGCATCGAGCGTGCCCTGTTGCAAAAGCTACGGCAGCCTGGGCACGGGACAGTTTCCGTGGCGCACCAGGACGGCGAAAATGAGCTTTGGAGGGTGCCTGAGCAGGGCGACGTGCCAATCTCGCATTTCGACGTCGTCGGCGAGGGCTACCTGGACGACCACACGGGCTGGGCTCTCAAATATCCGCCCAAGGCTTCAAAGATGCGATTGTTCGCCTTGCACTGAATCCCACAGGTGTGAGGGCCGAGGAGCTTGGTTCGACAGCAGATGATGACTACTTAAGGTTTTTCTTGCTTCTGGATGTTTGTGAAACGACGCTTGATGCCCTCGAATCCCTCGCTCCAAATCCCAACCAAAATTTAAAAGGGTATCTCTGCATGTCTAACCGCTTCACATCCATGGCAACCGACGTCAGTATTGTCACCACTTATTCACAGGTCTGAAGCAGCCCCTCAGACAATGCTGTTTTCCCAGTGAGGGGCGTTTGGTATAAGCCCCATTAGAGACCCGGCTTCCTCGCCATCCTGACCGTGGTCGGGCTCGCAAGTTCCATGGCGAAACTCCACGACGGGTTGATGAGCCTCAGCCCATTACCCAAGCTCCGCATGGCGCGGTGCCCGGATGGGGGGAGTTACAGAGCACAGTGAATTTCCTTAATTCGGTCTTGGGTCGTCGTCCTTATCGTGTCCGGTATTATCTTCGGCGGCGGGGACCAATCCCACGGACAAAGCGCCCGGGGGGAGGGGGGCCGCTTCTCGGTCCTCAACGTCGGCGATGGGCCGAGGGTAGTGTTTCCATACATGCAAAAGGAAGAAAACAAGCCGCGAAGCATGTCAAGTCAGCCCTCCTCGTCTTTCCTTCTATCACGAAACCCCGGTTGAGAATGGTTGGCACTTCAACATCAGTATCACTTGCCACACATCAAAGTCTACGACGTACGGCCCTGGGAGGCTATCCCTGACCAAAGAATTAATTGGCTTTTATGCCATTCGAGATATATTACATGCTTTTACCAGTATGAGTCTCGGTCACCGGTTTGCGTTAGGCATGTACAGCACAGACAAGCGCATATTAACATGATACACACACTCTATAGAACCATTTTACACAATATATCTTGAAGATGGCGTGTTGGGAGTGTGTCTTTTCGGTCACAGACAGGGCAAAGATGAGTTGCTGGCTCGCCTAGATCTTTTGTCATTTTTTGTTTCAAGCCGCGTTTGCCTGTTCGACCTCGCGGACGTCGCGATCCACGCTCTTTGTATTTTCTTTCTCCAGTTGATAGGCGCACGGCGATCTACTTCGTGGCCGCTACACATGAGTATTAATTAGTACACTTGAACTGTGATGGTGAAAGGCGCACTATTGAGCGAAGCACACAAGATGATATCCATCTGATCGATTGTATGACCTTTCGTCTCTGGTAAGAAGAAGTAGGCCCAGACTCTAGCTGTCAGCATCCAGCAGGCAAAAAAGAACCAAACGCCATAGCCCAGACTACTAAAAACGTACGGCAGGGCCTTTGCAATGGCGAATTGAATCAGCAGCCATTTAGCAAAGGCTGCGAACGTTCCTGTCAAATTGCAAAGAGCACCTGGGAACACCTCGGCAGAGACAATCCAAGGAATACCATTGAGACCAAATGACCAGCCACATGAGTCGGTACCGCCCCTCTCCTCCGTCATTGGAAGCAGATCCCCGGGAACTAGACTTTCAAGGCTGAGTATATCATTATGGCGGCGGTTGCCGCCCGTCTTCGAGCTTCCGACGAGACAGAAAGCTTTCTTCCAGCTGCGATGATCGGTGCCGGGTCCGCCACCTTGGGATAAGCGCCGACAAAGCATAGGCAGAGGGAGCAGGCTACGGACGAAATGATGGTGAGTCTTCCACGGCCCCAGGTGTCGATCAGCGCACCGTAGAAGATGACTGACCCAACGGCCTTGACGAGGCCGTAGATACCGGTGTACATGGTCGCGTCGGCGATGCTGATGGAGCCGAAGAGCATGGGGGAGTAGTAGTTGATATCTGTCAACACCAAACGATCAGCGGTCTGGTCATGTCTAAAACGCAAGCGCGACAGGATACTCAACAGCGGCACCTGACATGTTCTGCAGAGCGAATGCACAAAACACGAGAAGCAACCGATTCCGCATCCCCTTCCGTGACAGTTCATGTAACGATCCTCCGGTGTAGGCATAGACCCCGCCGCCGTACGTTGCCGCAACGACACCGCTTCTTCAACCAGCCTGGCCCAGATCATTTCGACTTCTTGCTGCATGTATTGATGATCGATGGGTAGGCGTCGTAGATCGACAAGGTCTGTCTGTGCCTTCTCCTCTCGAACCCGCCGACCAGCAAGGCACCTGACGGAACCAGCTGGATGGCCATTGGCAGACGTCAAGATGCCGAACTCGAGGGGTTCATGTTCTGGTCGATGCTGTAATTGATCCACAAGCCTATCAGCGAGCCTGGCTGACACGTGGCCTCGAAGAGGCCGGTCAGAACACCATGGAAATGATGGAGGACTCGGTGTAGAGGCGCCAGTTGTAGACCCTCTTCGGCGTGGGCCGGTCTTCCACCGCGCGGGGCCCTCCCATACTTCCCGGCTTTCACTCACGGGCCTCCTTAGTCGACGGGACGTGGCCGGAAGAAGCTCACACGCGGTAAGAGGCCTACAAGTGGTTTGGAAAAGCATGCCCGGAGGTCTGAACAAGCCCGTCAAGAGTCGCGACCTCGATTTCGTGGCGGAAGGGCGAGTTTTGAGCAAAGGACGAGAACCCAGAGGGCGCATGTTTTTGGCTGGAAATCGAGTCTTGCCTCAGTTTCCGCTACTCTCCCCGCAAGGATCGTCTGCTCTCTCTACATTGCAGCCACGGGTGCGGGGACGGAATCTGGGGAACAGCGCCAAGTCAGGACATTTTGGATGGCTGGGGCAGTGGCTCCGGAGTTTGACCCCTGGCCTCTATTCGCCCAATTACCAGACGTGCAGTTTTCCAAGGCAGAGATGTACCAATTAGACCAAACGAGAGTCGAGAACTCCGAACATCTCCAAAGGACACCAGGGGATAGTAAGGGACTAGCACGGTAATTGGAGCACCCGGCCAAGCGATACGGTAGTATGAGAATTGCATAGCGGGCACTCCCTTGGTTGTCACTTTCCTGAGTCAAGGGCGTGGGAATATCTGTGCTTGCGTGAAGCTGTCGACCAACCACAAGATATTGATAATACGTTGTTTGGACATCAAGTTAGATGCACCACCCACCCACCTAAGGCAGAGAAGGCTGATGTTGTAGGCGTTAGGCATTCACGTCATGTGTCAGGGCAGTGAGCCCAGGGGCTTTATAACAATGAAAGAAGAGTGCAACACCTAACAATGACTGCCCTACAACATCCATCAGACCTTGACCCAATCGTGATTTCATGAGCAAGCACCTTGAACCCATGAATTATGCTACAGACCAAGATTCGCGGACCAGCGTTTAGAAAGTGTGCCTTGGCCACTGTAACTGCTATTGAATAAATGTCATAATTATCGGCTGATTTGTCGAGTTACATCATGCAAGTGGTAGCCTGATGGATCATTACCAACCCTTTGCACCTAGACAACAGCCTCTTTTGTGCACGGGTGCTGAGGAGTCACGTACCGGGGATGTTCTGACTAGGTACCTTCCAACTCCTGTTTGAGTGCGATATATCGTTCTGTGATCGAAGGGTATCTCTAGATTGAGGGAACCCCGAGATACTGTCACTGCATTACGAAAAGCATGGCGTATAATTCACACGCCCTACAGCGAGTCCGCTCATTCACATCTCCTGAGAGGAAACAACATGTTTAGTTGTGACCTTGGCCGCTGTCATGCTCATTTACGTCAACCGGACCAGCCGACAGCTATTGTTATTTCGAACAGCTGGAGCTATGTGACCCAATTGCGGACATGTCATGTCACGAGGTGTGCACCATGGTTGCAGGACGTATACAGAGACAGCTCCAGAAGAAGCTACATGCACTCACCAACTGATTCCCACTGACCTTTTCGTAACCTGTTCAGGTTCCTTGAAAATCGTATCCATAGTAAGTTCATTTCGGTATCCTTCGAGCTGTTGCATACCTATGACCTAACGCGCTTGCCACCCGGCTGTTGTTTTTCACGAATGTTTCTACAATGTTTACGCGCACAGAGGTTTACCCTCTCGTGGAGCAGTGACTTCCTAAGGAACATGCCAGGATGTTTCCGTGTCGTATTTGAATGACTAATGCTCGATGCAAGCGGAATGTCTGTTGACATGTAAAGTCTTGCTGATGCTAAAGTCACCACTTGAAGCTGCTTGCATATGGTATCAAAAAGAGGGTTTCGTCTCAAATTGGTACGGATGAACCTGAACTGTCGTTATCGACTTCTTTTGAATCCGTTGTCACGCTGTAGGGTTCCTCGCCAGTGGGATATTGCTTGAAGGTAACTCATGATGATGCCTGTTTCACATATACGAGGTATCATCAGGGCTGCATGGTGATCTCCGGCCCATCAACTCGGATGGGATAATCCATGGATGGCAACCCACTATATACTAGGGTGCCGCATTCGGGGTTGGCGAGAGAAGAGCGCAGTACCCATTGACTGCCGACTGGAAGTCTGGAGAATAATCCACGAATGCATATCGGTCATGTGTTGTTGCTTGAAATCAAAGGGGGGAAATAGGAACAACAACAGCGGTCAGCCTTTTTGGACCTGGTCAGGTCACGATACCATCATGCGGTCAATGGATGGTGGTTTCCCTAGTCGCTCGCGTGATCTCTTGACCCGAACGATTTTTCACCCAAGCGAGAAAAGAAGGGCCGATGGCCTCCCAGAGTTCTAGAACAATCCGAATTGGTACGCAAAATAACTTTAACGATGCTCATACTGACTCTATCACATTGCACTGGGCTTCCCCACCCGCCTCCGCAAAAGTTCGGTATCCTCCGCAAACGACTGCAGGACGTACGAAGTGCGATGCGTCCTCGTCGTTTGAACAAATGGAGCCTTGGCCAGAGTTGCCACCCAAACGGGCAAAGAAGATGGGGAGGAGATGGGGAAGTCTCTGGGGGGGGGGGGTCCACGTACGACCGAGCCAGAATGAGACCATTACTTGATCATTAACAGACACTGGACCATGATTGGACCCAGCTCTCCAGCTCAGGGCTGCGAGGGACCCCGTTTTCCCACGATAGCGGGGCGATGCTGGCCATACTCTCGGCCATTTAACCTTGTCCAGTTGTCCTGCCACACCCGGTAACAGCGAGCAAAGTAGCGCCGAGATTACCAATACCCACGGGCATCGTCATGTGCCAACGCTGTGGTGCCAACCCATGGTTGCCATGCCTCGTCCCCATACGGGGAATGTGGTACCGAGATGTTCTGCTCGGCGAATGCACGATATATTGCTACTCTACCACGGCTTTCCTGATGTCATTGGGCCGTTGGACCGCTGATTGACCCCAACGAACGAACGAGACAGGCGGCAGGGCGATGAGGGCCACGTGCGAAGGCTTCTACGTGCGTACCGTGTGTTTATGTACGTACGGCTACGAAGGGCCATATGTTAAACCGGCGATACGATACTCGAGGCCTATTCGTAGGCCGTTCTGTTTATCCAAACACTTCATGTTTAGTTTCAGCGAGCGATGCCGCGGCCAGAAACCCCGCGCCTCCGCACCACCCGCATTTTGCTCTTGATGCCTACTTGGACGCCAATCTGCGGCTAACCAACCCACTGGTGCCGGGGCTCGTTAGTCTTTGGACAGGATATAAGTTTTTTCCTTCTTCAAAATTGCTAACCATGGTTTATGGCCGCCCCGCGTTTGCTTCTGCCCCCCCCCCCCCCCTCCGCCCAGCGTGCACCCCGGCCATCCCGCAAAACTCTCTCCAGTTCCGCCCCCACCGGCGATTGGTCATGTATCCCCTCGGCCCGCAAAGTCAGCCCAATAGTCTTTCCCGTTGCGTCCCTTTGCTCGCTTGCTTTCTCGTCGTCACTGTACCCACCGAGCCTCCGATACGTGAAGACTTGTCGCAGGGTGCATGACTAGATATCCTTGGTCTCCCTTAGGAGCCAATTCCTTGGCTCTTCCATGGCTGACGTCGGTACGGGAGCCGGAGTGACAGCCCCCCCCGGGTCGAGTCAGACCCGGTTGATCGCTCAGTATATAAGATGAACTCGCTGCATGCCTGGGCTCGGTGTCTCTCGGACCTCAAGCGGCACCAGTATACGATAGGCAACATGGCACTTCTCAAGGGTGGCGCCGTCTTCACGGCCATTGCTTCTCTCGCGGCTATCGCGGTCCCCGTGGCCGCCGATGTTCCGGCAACCATCACTCCAGAGTACCTGGCGACGGCAGGCAACAGCTCCCTCTTCACTCGATGGAGGCCTCGCTCTCACTTTATCGCGCCGCATAGCTGGATGAACGACCCTTGCGGTGCCGTCTACGACCCGGCCACCGCGACCTACCACTTGCACTATCAGTTCCACCCTAACCACGTGAGCTGGGGCAACATTTCCTGGGGACACGCGGTCTCCAAGGATTTGTTCCACTGGACCGACGTTGGCGACTGGGCAAACGACTCGTCTGTTTCCCTCGCCTCTACAAAGTACCCTGCCGCTCCCCTTTCCGTCTTCACCGGCACAACCCTGCCTGTCAACGTCGAGGGCGTCAACGACGGTACTCTCCTGACTTTCTCCACTGGCATCCACGCTCTGCCTACCAACTGGAAGAAGCCGTATATCCCAGGCACCGAAGTGCAGGCCCTGTACACCTCTACCGATGGGGGCCTGACGTGGCAAGAAGTCAGCACCGTCCTTTCCGGCCCTCCTGAGGGTTGGAACGTTACCGGATGGAGAGACCCCAGCTTCTTCCCCTCCAAGGACCTCGACAGCTTCCTTCAAGCCAGCGAGCCCCACTACTACATGGTCCTCGGCTCTGGCCTTAAGTCTGGCGATGTCCCTGCTGTGTTCCCCGACGCCGCACGCCCCGGCTTCCTTGGCCCTCGTATCCCGCTTTACTCTGCGCCTGCATCTAACCTGACCCAGTGGACTTTCCTCGGGGCCCTGTGGGAGCCTGCGGCGAACTCGTCACTGGGCAACCCCGACGTCACGGGATCTTGGGGCTACAACTTCGAGGTCAGCAGCTTCTTTGACCTCCCCATCGGCGATAGCGGGGACAAGGCCTGGTTTGTCACCATGGGTGCCGAGGGCGGCAACACCACTAAGCACTGGAAGGAGACGTGGGCTCTCTGGAACCGTGGAGACATTGCGCGCCGTGACAACGGCTCTGTCCAGTTCTTGCCCAACTCGGGCGCCGCCCTGGACTGGGGTCTTTCTTACGCCCAGGCCACCTGGGTCGACCCTCGCGTCAACAACCGCCGCGTCGAGTGGGGATGGGTCATGGAAGACATCGCGTCCGACAACCTCGAGACGACCACGAAGCTCGGCTACCAGGGAGCCATCACCATGCCTATGGAGCTGTACGTCCAAGAGACCAAGGGCGTCCAGAACTGCGGTACCAAGCAGCAAGACGGCAACGTCTGCATCGACAGCTGCAACGGCGCCACCGCGCAGACGCTTGGCATCCGCCCCCTCCCCGACGTTCTCGAGATTCTCCGTCAAGGCTCCCAGATCCAGGAGTTCCAGGTTGGCGAGCTCACCGACGCCGCCAAGTCTGTGTCCTCGACTGTCGGCGCCTCTTTCGAGCTGACGGCGACCCTCAGCGGCTTCAATGGCCCGGCTGGCATCACTCTCGGCCAGAGCCCCGACAACGCCGAGTACACGGCCATCGTCTTTAACCCCGCCGCGTCGGAAATCAGCGTTGTGCGCGAGCACAGCAGTCTGCTGCCCAACTTCAACAACGCCACCATTGTCGGCCACTTTGAGCCCTACGAGGTTCGCAGCCCGGGCAGCAACACGACGGCGATCGAGGACGTAAACTTCCACGTCATCCTCGACGGCTCCCTGCTCGAGATCTGGGTGAACGAGCGCTTCGCGTTGTCGGCGCGCATCTACCCCTCGCGCAACGACAGCACCGGTCTCGGCTTTTTCGCTGGTGACGCGGCGGCGCCCGCCGGTGGCAAGGCGACGTGGAACAACGTCAAGGCCTGGGTTGGCCTTGCCAAGGCCTGGCCGGAGAGGCCAGAGGATACTAGCGTTCCCTTGGTTTGGGATACGCCTGAGCAGACGAACAACTACCAGTGGTGGGAGGGGTTCTGATCGCGACCAATGGCTGCAAATGATGAAATAAACGCGTAACTCTAGAACAGCCTAGAAACTATATATTTAATGTCAATCTTGAAAAAAAGAAACTTACCAAGTTAAACATAAAGCATGCTTTGTTTGTACAACACCACCGTGGATGAAGCACGAAGACACGGCATGCATGCATGCATGTATCGAAGAATCAAAAATGAAAGGGACGAGACTCGAACTCGCGCGGGTTGCCCCACCAGGAAACAGATGTTAAGCTGACCTTAACCTGGCGCCATAACCAACTCGGCCACCCTTCCGACGGCGATCGTGAGATCTGTATTGATGCTAGAGACCAAAGCAAGGTCATCTAAACCCCTTGGGGGTGGGTGGGGATGCTTCGATCTCAAAATTTTCAAAGTGGGTAGGAACGCTAACAACTTCGGGGTTGACCATTGCCAATGAGCCACGATGCGGACCAAAAAAAAAGCGGAGGTGGTGGCTTCGTTGAGACTCATTACACATACACTGCTGGTTTGAAAAGTTAGGGGTCCTTGATAGAGTTCGGCCCCAGGGCGCAATCTCCGTTAGACATCAGCCAAACTGTAAACGAGGAGGTTGTCCCTGGTCAATGGCGCCATGTTAACTCCGTCTCCCATCTGTCTCAGCTGACGGGGCTTTGCCAGAGTTCCGAAAGCTCGCATAGAGTTTAACAATTGAGACGAAGTCTAAGTTGAGGGAGGGCTTACAAGGCGTTGGGTTCACGGCAATTCGGTTAGATACAAGTGAGGCATTCGGCTCTTTGTGAGATACGTAGCGGAACACATCCGAGCTCGGTTTTTAGAGGAGCCTAGACCACCGCGTAAACCAACGTGAGATAACATTAGAGGAATAGGATACACTGCGCTCCGTTCTGGAGTCGTAGGCATCGGGAGCGTGCCCAGAATGGGGAGTGTGAGCCCTGTGAACCCTTGTCCACTCTTGCAAGGAGTCTCGACGTTAAATAAACGGCAATTCGGTCAGACGTGAGTGAGGTGTTATGCGGCTCTCGGCGAGATACGTAGCGGAACATTTACATATCTAAGCTCAGTTTTAGGAAACTCAGACAACCACGTAAACTTGGGCACCTAATGCGAGATGACATTATTGAAACAGAAGATCGATTGACCAATGATCGAATTCCGTTAGGCTTAGGTGATGGTTGAGAGATTGACTGATTGACGGGGCTGGATCGTGGTCCCCCTTACATGTGAAAATCAGGGAAGCCGCTGTTGAAGCGTCCAAACGAACACCGTGGCACGAGAGATGTCACGCAAGCACCCAATCATCCGGTAAACAGTTGTCATTGCTATCCGCCTAGCGCATCCCTGTGGTGTTCTTAGGATGATCATTGCCATCATGCTGCGTGTGCGCCCAGTTAGTGCACCGGCGGCCCGTGACGTCACGTTTCCGTTGCCCAATGCGGTAGGTAAGTAGCCCTAGCAGTATGTAGTTGACGTCGGCGGCGGCAGCTTTTCCAGCTGCAGAATCGCCCAAGTCTCCAACGGAGGGGAGATGATTATGATGTCGATGTCTTAGCTACTACAGCTTCACGCAAATATTCAAAGTCCTCATAGCTTTCCAGTTCCCCGCCCCGGAAGCTCAAGCAGCTCCCGCAGTCTACAAGGTTTCTTCCCTTATTCACATGCACACCAACGACCGCAATCATGTTCAAGGGGAGACCTAGCGACGATATGAACGACACGTCTTCGCAGCCGCCGCCTCTACCGCCTCCGACAGCAGCGCCACCCCCACAGCCTCTTGCTTCGGACCCTGATTCGGACACACCCCTCAGCCAGTCCAGTTATGGCTGCTCTAGCCAGTCGACGATGGGCCAAGAACCCGAAGTAGTGGAGGCACACGAGGAAGAAAGGCCGACAGACAGCCATCACCTGGCAGACATGGCTACCAGGCAGAAGCCTCTTGAGGAAAGGGGTCACGCCGAGCTCGATCATAGGGATGTGGAGGTGAAGAACTTAGGATGGAACAACCCGCCGAGCATGGTTTCTCAGCCCATGATTGGTGGCTTGACGAACGAGGAGCTTTGGATACTGGTTCGACGGTTCGACAAGGTAAGCCTTGCACAGTAATTGGTGCCTGCAGAACAAACTCCCTGGATGGGAGATACTCACAAGTTCTCCAGCAAATATTCCATGTCAAGTCCATAGCCGAACCACCAGTAAGTGCGCGCAAGCCTTTTCCTTATGCATACGTCTTACAATCATACAAGCTCGCCAACCTGGATATGAATATTGCAGACGAAGAGGAGTTTTCGCCAGACAAACTCCGCGCTCATGTCGAACGCCTCTACATGACTGTAGTTGTTGGTCTCTTCTCCTTCTGGAAACAAATAGTCCGCCTTCGTTCATGGCGTGAATCGAGACGCACATCGACGTTCCTTGCCGTCTACTCCGTCGCCTGGATCTTTGACTTTGTCGTCCCCGTCCTTTTTAGCTTCTTGATTGTCCTTGTTCTCGTCCCCGAAGCACGAAGCTTTTGTTTTCCTCCCGCCCCGCCCTCCCTCATCGACAGTAAAACAGGCGGCGTCAAGAAGCCGGCGTCGGGCGTCCTTGCGTCGGACGACTCCATCACAGGCGCCCCCGAGAAGCATGCCGGAGAGGCTGTCGAACAGGAAGCTCACAGCTTCGTAAACAGCATTTCCTCGCTGATCGTTAGCACGGCGGTGGGGAAACATCCCCAAGGCGATCCCCACGATGAAACCGCTGCCCCCGACCCTACTAACGTTGCCCAAGATGTCGTCAATGCAAAAGACAAGACGGGCGGTCACGAGCCTAGCGGTCATCACGACAAGACCAAGAAGCCTGTACATGAATCAGTCTGGGTAAAAGCCAGGCCTGTAATGCATGGAATCGCGGACGTGAGGCACCCGACGTCCCCCGTTGATCCATCACCCTGTTAACAGACACCAGTTTGTGGACACTTGGGAACGCTTCGGCAACGCGCTCAGCCCAACACCACCGTTCCCAAAACAGCGGCCTAGACTCGTCATTGCCAGCATCTTGTTGCCGATTCTCCTCGGATCTCTCTTCGTGACGTCGTATATGCTGGTCAAGGGCACGGGATTCATAGCCGGACTCATCTTATTTGGCGACCCGATCATCCAAAGAGGCATGGTGCTCATCAATCGGTCAGTGTTTCTGTCAACGTTAATCACTCGCGCATCTAAAGTATGTCCAGCACCTACCCTCATTGGAAGAAGTATGTTGAATTGCGAAACACTATTCTCAAGGGCATTCCTACCAATGCCCAGCTCACGATCACGCTTCTCCGCATCGGCGAGAGAAACAAGGCGCCGCTTCCGCCTCCTCCCGCCTCCTCCGAGCCACCGCCGGATGTGCCCCATGCGACCGCTAGCCAAGGCCTAGAGCATCTCGGTAAGTTCAAAAAAAAAAATCGTTTCCTTTGTCTTTTGTCGTTGACTCACGCAACTCATAAGGCGTCGACCAAGATGAAATCGACCTCGCCGTCCAACCCGATCCGGATGCTCTTGCACCCGCCGAGTCACAAACCGAGGAGCACAAACAGAAGAAGGGTCACAGGATCATGAATTTCATCAAGGGCACTGCCAAGGGCGGTATCAACACCTCTTTGGCTGCAGACAAGTTGAAGGCCAAGGTAGGCGCCAAACACGCCAAAGACAGACTTGGCGTGGTCAAAACGCAACCTGATCCCGAAAAGGGACCGGTCTCCTTCCCTGCACGGTGGAAGGGTAAGAAAGGCCATGCTTACATCACAACAACGGCGACTACACCTGCCCTGAGCTGGACGACCGATTCTGATGACCTGAATCCGACATGGACCATCTCCATCGGAGATATTGAGGTCGGCTCCTCCCCCCCCAGTTTGACTGTATGCACTTCGAAGAAACTGACCTCGGCCCAGCAAATCCGCAAGATGGGCGGGCTCGGATGGAAGTCCAAGATATTCGTCGGTTGGGCCACAGATCGTGAGATTGCGGACGGTCTCATTGTGACGGATAGTATGGGTAAAGAGTATCATCTCACTGCAATCATCTCGAGAGATGAGTTGTTCAACCGCCTGGTTGCTATGGGATCCCAGATGTGGGAAGCGTGGTGATAGCATGACAAATAACATGGAATCAACTTGTACAGCACGAGCAGCGTTAGAGAAACAAGAACGCACAGGTGGCTCGCGGGCATCGCATGAAAGGGCGAACCGCGGATGAGAGAATGGGTAAACTGAAGTAAACTTAGTCCTCTTGCACAATCGATTGCGGATGACATACGATCGACTGCGGGAAACGGAATGTGCAATACCGCCCAAAATCTACAGTAGTGTGGCCCGGACACTCATATGATGTTTACGTGCAGAAGGATTATACGTCGAAAAACTGGATTGGGTAGGCTCTTGAATTTAATGTTTTGACCTGGTACTCATATGATTGACCATTATCCCATTCACCCCTCATCGCTTTGAGGCTATGTAGCTCGTCAACCGTTCATGTCCACACCCAAGCAACTTCAGCTCCAATATCGGTCAAATCAGTAGTTCCATGCAGCAAAGAACATCAGAATACTACCCCTGATGAACACGGTCCGAGTTCATGATTCAAGGTCAAGGCTAGTTCAGTTCGCATTTGTTTCATAAAGTTAAGAGATATTGCTCAGAATAACTCCATGCTTAATCCTTTACATGATCTAAACCATCTAGTCTATGATGCACAACTCGGGGTATATGATCTATAAAGTACACAACAATCACCAGGCTGTATGTCCGCCGTCAATAACCATATTACTGCCGGTCATAAACGTACTGGCATTGCTCATCAAGAAGAGGGCTGCGCCCTTGAATTCTCTTGGCTCCGCCAGTCGACCAAACATGTTGAGGCTCTCCCATTCTTCTTTCAAGCCAGGAACCTCTTCAAAGTTCTTCTCCACCATGGGGGTAATGATATGCCCCGGACTGATGCAGTTCACCCGGACACCACCAGTTCCTTCCCTTGTGATGGGGCTCCACTCCATCGCAAGGTTCCGCGCCAGCTGAATAACTGCCGCCTTGGAAGAGTTATAGACTGGCGAAAGCAGACCGTGGTTCGCAATCAGGCCGGACATGCTGGCGATGAAGCAGATACTGCCGCGCTTCTTGTACTTGAACATTTGGCGCGCGACAGACGTTGCGGTCATGAAGACGCCGGTGTAGTTGATGGCCAGCATCTTGTTCACATCGTCGACCTTGTAATCGGCGGCCGGCGTGATTTTCTGGACCCCGGCAGCGGCCACGCACCCGTCGATTCCCCGGTTCTCGTCGGCGATTTCGGCAATCGCCTCGTCGAGATGTTCGGTGTCCACCACGTCGGCCCTCCTGTACTGAAGAGAGCCTCCCCATTCCGGCACAACGCGGGCCAGCGCTTCGGCGTACTCCTCGTGCGGGTGTTCTTGTCGATCCAAGCAGTAAACTAGACAAGCATGAGCCTCGTTTTCTCCGGCAATTTGTGAAGAGCCTCGGTTGATATTTTTACCTTTGCCCCTGCTTCGGCCAAAGCCTCCGCTATGCTCAAGCCAAGCCCTTGAGCGCCGCCCGTGACGATAAAGGAGCGGCCCTTCAGGTTGAAGTCGGCAAACTGCGCCTTGCCGAAGTTGGTCCCTCTAGGCGGCAAAATGTCCGTGGCAGGGTTCTTCCTGGGATCAACGGTCGTTGGCTTTTCCTCGACGTTTTCCCGTCGCGTGCTGTGGAGCGGGCGGGCGGAAGGTAGTTTGCGTGACACCCGTGCGGCGGCTGGTGCAGAGACTGCGAGTGACGGCCTTGAATGAGAGCGCAAGGCGCCACGCACTGCTCTGTGTGCGAGAGACATTCTGGTTGTGGGTGCGAAATGGTTGCAACGGGTGCTGCTTCATAAAAACGGTATTGGGGTATTTGGGTATGAAGGTATTGTGTAGAAAAACTCTATGGGTGCCCTTGACCAGATCGGATCACGTTGAGGTGATAGATGGAGTGCTTGAAGCATGTCGCATTTCCGTGTGGCTCACAATGCTTCTAAATACCAACGACGCCTTTCAGGCGCGGCGCGTGTACTTGTGGGGCCATGCAACTGAATGCACGGGAGATCAGGAATAAAGATGTCAATAGGAACCATCTAGATAGATTGTTGGCCTCAGAATGAACCCAAGAGCATCCCCTTACTGGGACTGACGTTTTGCTGGCGTCATCCCGAACCCTGAAACCTCCAGGCGCAACAACAAGTATTGCTTTTCGTGGAAGCGTCTGTAGCTTGCCGCACCGTGTATCAAATCGATGTATGCCAGGGCCGCAGCAAGCAGCAAGGAGCAGCAGCTCCGGCCTACCGCTCTTTTGATGCCAACGGCGGATAAGAGCACGGGATCGTTGTGCCGCCCAAGATCCTCGCCCAGGCAGCGTCGAGAGAAAGGGGTTCAGCCACGCAACGCCTCCGCGGGTGACATGTCACATGGCTGGCAGACAGGGCAGGCAAATGAGCTAGGGTTGTTCCAAGCCACAGGCATCATCTGCAAACAGGTCGTTGTGAGATGAGATAACCTTGCCTCTTGATCTGCAGCCATCAGACACTCTTGGGCTTTGGGTTGATTGCTGACTCGGCGAGCGGAAAATCAGGTTCTGGTCCAAATGCTAGCGTACACTACATACGTTTATGACATTTTCTCATAATGAACTAATAGTCGATCCAACAAGTCAGGTCGGTCCACTTCCTGGATCCCGCTCCTGAATGCTGAGCAACAAACCCGACCGCCATTCGTTTCCTCATTTGGCCACCCGTTTGCCCCACAGAGGCCCTTGGCCGGCATGCCTCTTGCAACAAACGGACGAGCTCAGGTCTGATTGCCACTGAACGCTCAGCTGACCCAGGGTGCCAGAGTCTCAGCCCGCTTACCGAGCGGATCTGATGGCATTTCAGACGTTACACTGCTGACAAGAGATTTGGTCCGGTGTTCCAGACGAGGAGGAGGGATCTCCGCGCGGAGGTGACCTCCGCAAGGTGGGTTTCGCTCTCCGGGCCGCCTCGGCGAGCTCCGCAGGGCTGAATGGCAATTTCCAAGTGGGGCTTGACGTCACGTATAGAGCATTGGCTAAGAATGCCCGTCGTTTGAAAATGTTTGAATCCTTGTGTCTCTTCACGAAGAGCTACTGCAGACTGCTTCTCATGGTTATGATTTGCATGTCCGCATTCGGTCTTCAGCCGTACATAATGACTGCCTTTCAAGCATCATGTACTCAGGCAGGCCCTGTGGCTCGGATGGAGGGCTTTTGTCAAACGTTCGCATATGGAGGTTTATCCTGTGATTAGAGTCGCGCCTGATCCCCATCTCCTCGAGTTCGAGTTGTGGCACCTTTTGGGTGTTCTTCTGAGCTTTGTCTAAAATCTCTTTTTCCTCAAACATGAGACTGAGCTCGTGCTTGGAGCGTGCGACCTTGGGTCTTGCGAAGAATCGTGTACACTTCGACAAATGTTTGTACAACGATCCAGACGTACCACACGATGCAGGATTCCAGCTGAAGGATGGAAGAGCAATGGGGATGGATTACGTGTCAAAGAATTCAGCGAACCGGATAAGAGGTTGTTCAACATCAATTCCGTTAGCGCTGTAGATCGTGAGCTGGGATTGCATCATGGAAACCAGGGAGACGGAAGAAGAGACCATCGTACCGACAGCCAAAGATAAAGTGCCACCAAGCATAAAGGTAACAGGCCCATACTGGCCTCGGCCGCAGTGGGGATTCTGGGCAAATGCAGTCCAGCGAATGTCATAGGACCTGCAGTTTGCAATGTCAGCACACTTGTGGCAATTCTGCTGAATTCAATGTCAACGGAGAATACACCAAAATGAAGACCAAGAGTGGCATAGCAGCTCTTTGGAATCTATTAATAGCAAATCTGGCAGGTGCGAGCGTGTACACAGTATACACGGCAGCAGTGCCTGTGATAGGTACGCACATTCCTTTGCGTATCTTAGTCTCGTACTGCATCGTTGTGGCACAAAAACAACAAAATGAAATTTACCCCAGCCAGTCCTACCCAGGATAACCTTCTGTGCCGTGAGGTTGTCTGACTGCTACGAATATTGACGAAAATTACATCCCACGTATCATGCAAGCCCCGGAAACTAAATATGGGTTAAAAATAACTGAGGCGACGCCGAGACGCCAGTGTCTATCGAGACATTGAAGGCGCATGTCAACATTAGATGATGTCATCTGCTACTTCCACCTCCTTTAAATTTCCTGTTACTTGTAGAGGCTGCACGGGTCTAAAAGACAAGCTTCATTCGGTTTTCTTGAGAAGAAACAACGCTCAGCTAGTTTGACTGACAGGCGGTATAGATCAACATCGGTACAACTCGCTTGATGATTTGGCTGACGAATGAATCAGCCTCGCAAGATGGTTACCGGATAATAGTTCCGAGTTCTAGCAAAGTATATATACATTTGCCGGCTTGCAATACGATCGGAGTAGACATTGTCTCCCCACACTCATCTGCTTTCCAGTATACTCCTCATCTGCGCTCAGTTGTCGAGTCAGTCCACTTCAGGTAAATGCAGTATAAATGAAATACTGTTGGCCTATATGATGTTGTTTACCCAACGCCAATCAAGATATATCGCTCTTTAGATCAGGGCTATTGGATCGCAACTTGAATCAGTTCTATGACACTGAAGCTTGCCAGTATTGAGGTATCAAAGAGCTTAATGGCCAGCAATTTGTGGGTGCCGCAGGGTCAAAAGTTGACTGGCATCTTCGTATTGTCCGATATCAAGAAGTCACGAAAAAATACCCCGACACCATTAATTAAGGTACAAGGTGTAATTAACGCTTTATATCTCGCCACATACCCCTAGACTAGCCCGATTTAATCCACGGGCGAGATTGCTGCACTTTATCAACTTCCTGGTTGGTTGTAAGTTTCGCTAACCTCTACTTGGTGGGTCTGCAGCTTGCTTATAAAGGGGACACAAGACAACGTGTAAGCATATCAATGTTGCAATACCCCTATCACCGTTGGCCCTCATTTCTGTTGCACCCGATGAGTTAGGATCGTGGCCCTGTTTTGATGGAAACGGATATCGGCTTGCACGCATGCCAACCATGGCAGATCTTTTGAGCGTTTGGTCAATTGGTCCTCGCATCCGATCGAATGGTCCTTCAGATAGGCGTCACTGTCAGCGCCCATTATAATTGTGTTTGCGTTCCATACGGTCGGCATAATAGCTGCTTCGCGAAAGGAACTCTAGAGGGTATAAGCTTGAGTCAGGTAGGCGGGCCCGTATTGGCAAAAGGCAGGGTTGGGAAACAAGCCGAGAAGAGCACGCTGGACAATACCTTACGGGCTATTAGGCAGAGACAGTGTGTGAGTCTCTGCTAGCCGACTGCCTCGGGCAGACAAACCGTATAACCTTAAAATTGTGCAATAGTGTCCTGCTTCTTACATGTATATTGCAGCATGTAACGTTATGCACCTTAGAGACACAAGGAGCCTTGGGAGGGGGTATAATTGTAACAGCGTACTTCCCCTAGCTAATGCGTAAGAGAAAGGGTCCGCTCTTCTCGGATGCTAAGACCTAACTAATATAGCAAGACAAGGTCGCTTGCTGCTCTAAATTCTCATAATGTTTTCAAACCCTCATAACCCTTTGTTCCTTAGTTCCAACCGGCGTTTCATTTTTCATAATGAGCTACATAAAAGACAATATGACCAACCAATGGATTCTGATCCAGACACAATGCGCCCTGAAAAGCTTCCTCAAGACTCCAAACGACCAACGGTTTCTCGGCGCACGTATCACAGTATTACTAAACGGCGCAATTTGTATTCTTCACAAATCGTTCGACGTTGCCGAAGATCCGGATGGTAATGAAATATACTACCGTCACATTATGTACTGGGTTATGAGCAGGGGCATCGGCTTCGATACCTTGTGCCGACATAGGCTTAGACGGATGTGACATGTCATAGCTTCTAAGATTCACTATTTCTACACACCAGTAAACCAGCGATTGTTTGAGCGGCTATCTTCTCTGCAATAGCTCACTGCTTACATGCCGCTAGAACTAGATTTTTCTTCCACTCGAATTAGGCTAGCTTCATTCGGAACATTGAGATTTTACTTGCGCCAGTGGATACGGCGCCTGGATGTACGGATGTACGGATATTGTTGAGTATTGAACATGATACTTTCACTGTCATGTAATGACGTATTGGGAGTGACCGCCTTGGATACGTACCTCGTCGGATGCCTCGATTATCCGTATTTACCGGAAGAATACGGAGTACGGAGTACGGAGTATCCGTACGGATACAACGTAGCACATATTACGTCCTGGCGTCCTTAGTCACTAAAGGAGTATCCGGGGGATGCTACCTATTTGGAAGGTGCAAGGCAGTACGCGGTATGCTTGGACTTAAAAGGACAGTTAAGATTACCGAGCATTGAGAACCCAGTTAACCTGTTCACCTGATATAAGTGACGGCGCGCATCCTTGATACACCAGCTGTGGACTTCTTTCCAACCCCAGCCCTGGCCTTGTTACGCTTGGCCTGAAGGGGCAATGCCTTGGCAATCAGATCAGTCATCAGAGCAGGAAAGCACTACCCCTTAGCACTGAAACCGTTAGACGATTTCCGCACTGCGGCCTTACAAGTGGGTGACGCGTAGTATCGGGAATAAGTGGCCGTCTTCCCCGGCTCTGCCTAGAGGAACATCCCTGTACCTACGTCAAATTGTGCACGGGGATAGTATACCCAAAACTGAGGTACTGGGAGCACGACAGTTCCTTTCGCGCTGAAGAATTGGTGCGAATCCGTGGATCGCATCTAGATCTTATGATGTGCTCCCAGGGCTGTGCGCATTCATCGCCATCGCATCAATCTTGAATCCATTGGAATCGCCACGATCCCTTGAATCTGGGCCAGGGCACCCCAAGTATCTATCGACGTGTGGCTATCACGATTCGACTGGGTGATTGACGTGCTCGCTCAGCACTGCAATGGTGGTCGGCAGCAATCAAACTCGAACGACAAGAAACGCAGTGTGCCTAGAACCAGCCGCAGTATATTCGTTTTCAAACTCCTATCACAATCCGGCGGCATCTCCCGAGCTTGACAGCTCGCCCGTCGCAGGATCGATGGCGAACGTTGGTTTGATTCCGAGTCATTGTCATGTCCCGAGTGGCTCGCTCACGAACTCTCAAAGCTGGCTCGTTCAGTAAAACATCATCGCCACACGACGGGTGTTTGGCGATGGCATTCGAATATCTGTCATCCTCGAGCGATGGGCCCGCTTTTCTGATACGTGCAAGATCAAATCGTGAAAACCAGTGCTGTGGTATCGCTGCCACCTCGTATACTTCTATGCCAAATGCCGTCCGTCTTTTCCGGGTTCCCCATGGGAGAGGCGGGGTCGGACCGTCCGACCTACCTCCAGCTCTCACAAATGCACGATAATTATTCCATCCTTCCCGGTAGATCATCGACAACTCAGGGGTGCTCGACCTTATGAACTATTGTAACGGCGGAGCGATCAGTCTGCAGATGGTAAACAGCCGGGATGCCATTATACCCTCCATGACAAGTGGACGCCTATTTGCCTCATTCATCCCCATTTTTTCTTGCCCTTCTTGTATCTATTTGACCTTGTCAGTGCCCCTCTGCCGCACTTTGCCTTGTCGTCCTTGAATCGCTTCTGCTCCTTGACCCCTCATCACGGCAGCGGCTGGTCTTTCACATCTGTTCTTCTTCACATCTGGGTTCCTTTTTTGGGGTTGAAAGATGTCCCATTTGACTGGTCAAATGGCGCCGCTGGAGGACGATGGCCCAACCGTCCTCGCCGCGATATGGTCAGTGCTCGGAAGTTCGGGCTTATTCCTAGGCCTGAGGCTTTATTGCAAGTTCAAAAAGCGCAGTGGACTCTGGTGGGACGACTATGTACTCATAGCATCATGGGTATGTTGATAAATCTAACCATCAAACTAGCCAAAGGTCCTTGACTGACGATCCTTGAGATCCTTCTGTTTATCTCAGTGGTAATGACATCTTACATCGTTTCACTCGGCTTCGGCCAGCATGTTTACGCGGTGCCCCCATGAACCTTCCGGTAATCGGCCTCATGGGCAACGTCATCACTTCGACATCGATCACTGCGGCGGTATGGAGCAAGACCTCCTTTGCGATGACACTTCTGCGAATCCAGGACAACGGCTGGATGAGGCATGTCATTTGGATGGCCATCATCTCCATGAACATTCTCATGGGCCTCAACGCCACGGCTGCCTGGGTGCAATGTGCTCCGATTCAGAAATTCTGGCTACCGGATACGCCGGGGTCATGCTGGGATCCTAGAGTTGCGACATACTACGATATCGCTGCGTCAGGTGCGTGGTTGTCTCCTTGGTTCAGGATGGCTTCTTTTTCTGACATTTTTCTATAGGCTACTCCGCGGCAATGGATATTCTGCTCGCAATGCTTCCTTGGAAGATAATCTGGGGCTTCAGATGAAAACCCAAGAAAAGATTGGCGTAGCACTTGCCATGAGTATGGGTCTCTTGTAAGTACAGTTCGACATCGACGTTGAAAGGGAAATTGTGGTTAACATGCCCCTATAGTGCTGGATCTACTGCCATCATCAAGTGTACCACTTTACCAACTCTTCTTTCTGGAGATTTTACCTGTAAGTAGTCGATAACCCTTTCGTCTTTCTTTCAACCATGCTAACCCATTCATTTAGTCGATGGCAGCCGGCTCGCAGTTTGGGGAACGTGTGAATCGGGTGTCACCATCATGGCCACCTCCATCCCCGTCCTCCGTGTTCTCATCCGGGACGTTGCGACTACTGCTCGCAACTACTACGGTTCTTGGGGCACCCGCACCAACAAATCTCGGATCGACCGTGGAGACAGCCTGAACCGGACCAATACTGTGACTGTGACGACATCATCACCACAGAAGGGCTCATTCAGAAGAAAGTGGGAAAAGCTGGCTGACGATCGGAGCGACAATAGCGCCGAGTCGGACATAGACTTTGGCAAAATTGTCCGGACGAAGGAGATTGTAGTGCAATATGACACGAGAAGTGTGATCGAAGGGAGGCATGGGAACTACGAGTTGCATCAGATGGGTCCTACGAACCCAGGCAACATGGTCTAGCGAGATTAGGTGGCGTATATTATTGAAAGTTAAATCCTGCCGAATGGCCACTCGGGTACCTTTATTGTCGTGTTTCCGTATAATCGCGGTTTACCTTCGTCACACATTGCGTTGGTGCTAGCCTTTGCAATCTTCTGTGTGCACTTTGGCATTATGCATTGAAGCCTTGGACGATTCGGCAGGGTTGGGTGGCTATCCTTCTTGGTTTGCCGTTTCTTCAGGCATGCATGCATCTCTCAATCCAACAAAAGGGCGCCTGGGTATGGTGATTTACGGTTGGCCCAAGCATATACCCGTATTGAAGGCAGCACGATATCGATAAGCCTCTCTTTGCTAATATCAGATACGGGTGCGTTAATACTACAATGGGGTCTGCGAATTGACTTTGTGTTTTAGATAATAAAGTTACTGAGTGACGGCAGATGCGACGCACAGGCACCCGAGAGAATGATCCGCATCCGTTGGAATCACAGGAAGGCAATACATGTACTGTGAGAAACTTCACGCGCATACCTGCGACAGGCTTGAATGGTAACGATAGCTTGTGCGGTGCGATCAATCCTCTTGGCAGGCCTCTGCCCAGCTTCGGTATAACCGACAGTTGGTAGGAAAGCAGGGTCATCCTTGGGCCCAATTGTTTGACGCCAATTAATTCGTCGTCTTCCGACGCATTCCTTCAAGTCACAACCGACTCTGAAACGTGGAAGGCAGTGTGAGCATAGCCTCGGCCCGTGAGAGTCGCGACACCTGCACGGGTCACTCAGGAGAAGATGGGCAGCTCGCCGTCTGCCAGTATCAGTATTATATCACTTGCTGTGATCCCACGACCTGTTTGTATGTTCCCTGCGTTTGTTTTCGGAACCTGGACACTTGAACTACCGAGATGACAATGAAAAGACCCTCATTGGAGATTTAAGACATGAAACACGTTGCGGGCGCGGCAAGGCTCCTCTCATACGTTTTCAGCCCTGCGTCGATTATGCTTTCCGAAACCCGTGTTTGAAGATCGACATCCCGGGCATATCTATAATTGAACGCCTGAAAATGCATCAGCTCTGATGACATTGAGTGGACTTTCTTAAATCCCGAACTTATAAGGTGGCAGTGCTGGTGATTTGCAACCTGTCTCGCTGGGTTACCAGCAGCCAAGCTGCTTCATCACGGAATAGAGGTTTGTCACGAGATACAAGGCGTTAGTTACTGCTCGTAACTAACGGTGTCGTTTTGATACGTGATAAGGTTCCACTTCGAGACACGTTGTAATAGATGTGCTTAGTAGGCAAGTGGCGAGCGCAGCTGGCACAAGGACAACATCTGTTGGATGCTGGACATCCTGCGGAGGATAATGGGCCGAATCCATGAAATGCACCTCCTATACCGGCCCCTACATCCAACGTAGCTGGCTTCACTTGTTCTACTTCTCTTCTTCAACAACAGCAACAACAACACAACTACTCTTATATAACTCCGTGCAGACCCTGCACGTGATACCAACAATAACATAATCTTAATAATTGTTTGTTTTTCGGGAGAAAAGCGTCGGCCATAACACAATATTGAGGCCACTATACGGCAGTCAGAATATGTAAGATATTGCTCTATAATAGCGTTTTTACGTTCACGTTCATGGCGTTTCATCTCGAACTATCAATGCTTAATATTTATGTACACTGAACATGTCTATATTCTACAATAATTTAGAAAGATGATCCATTCGCTTGGGCTAGCGTATTGTTATGGTATATTCGGGATCAAGGAATAATCGTTGGCGGTTCTGCTACCTTGAATATTCTTCAAAAGTTGCCAATACCCTGATAGGCCTCCGGCATTATCTCTGTTGTGATACCGTCTATCCTTTTTGGGCAAAGATCACAAGCAAGGAAATGTCTGAGGCTTGAGTCTGACACCCGAACTCTGTTTATGACGGGTTACAATACACGGTCTTGGTGTCTTTGGTACTGTGGAAACACTATGGCACCGATTGCGCTGTCTCCAAAGGAAGCTTTTGGGGGGGGGGGGGGGGGGGGCTAAGTTTACGAAATCACTCATGACCTATTATTATTCTTGGCGTTGTGTTGCTGTGTAAGCCGGTTTACTGCTTACTTTCATCATGCAGTTCACGTTGCAAAAACGGACAACCGGCAGTCTGAAGGATATCAGGGGACGCCCAATTTCTTGCCGATGAATCCGAACTACAGACTGTCAAGGCAGAAAAGTAATTCATGAGAAGTAAAGACTTGAGTAAGAATCTGCCACCTGAGTTACGTCAACATCCACGCAGAGAATCGAGTGATTCCAGGCGCTCTCACAATCACGAAATTACTATTGGCAAATGTGTGTTGCTTGCGCATATCATTTGGACGTCATGCTAGCTACGCGCGAGCTCTTTCTACACATCGCCCCTCATCTCAACAGGGAACCACCACTATTTAGGGACAAGAGTCAAGACAACGTGCATACACGCCAGCAGCAGCAAGTCGTTGAACTGACCCATGCATGCGTTGAGGTTCACATTTTCATTTCAGACATGTACTCCAAAGTCTTATGTTTGCGTGCCACCATGGCCAACATGTGCCTACTGAAATGGAATCTTCACCGTTTTGAAAAACTGCTTACCTGCTTCAACCTACTCAGAGCGTGACTATTTGCTGCCGGTATGATCTCGGCTGACCCCTTTTTGCCCCCAAAAGTTTTCTCGGTGCTTGGGAGATCGTTACGCAACGCATGGCACATTCTTGACTGCCTGTGTCACTTGAGCCCACAAGCAGCACAGTACTATTATCTATCACCGAGCTTTGTATGAGCTCTTGAAACATTCAAGATTAGACGTACCCACCTACCAGCGGACAAGATTAGACCCAACCATGAGCGTTATGCTGTAAAAGGATTCTTTCACTCATCTCGGTTGAGAGCTTAAAAACAACTGCGGAAGACACAACTGTGGGAGCTACGATGGTACCGCTGGTAATATCTCCCACACTCTAGAGATAACAGATAGGAACGTATGTAGACCGCAAACGACCTTCTATCATACGCATCTTATCGGAGAAGGCGTTAGCTTGAGCCTCATTTGGGACGGGGAAACAAATCCGTCCCTGTGGGACTTTGGTTTCGAAAGTTTACCGTGAGGGCTCTACTACTAGGAGGCACGCAACTCTTTTATGCAGATGTGATGAACCGCAGCGTCTGCTAGAAACAATGTAAAGTAGTTGTCCTATCTAGAGTCTACATATGAAATGAATTGCGTGTAGAAATACCCTTCTAGGGTGGAGCAACCGGGTTATAAGCCACATACGTGGCGCATGCCGTTGACCATCGTCCACACGAAGCTATCCTGGCTTCACAACAGCAGACTACAGATGAGGCGTACAAGTCAGAAACCTCTTTCAATAATGTACATCAGCCGAATCCCATTTTTCCCGATTCTTTTGTGACTGGGTAAGGAGTCTTCCTGTCGTTGCAGAACGCCAGAGCTTGGCAAATCAGACGGGAAAATATTTGAGGCTTTCAGTTGAACATATTCTTACAAGTCGAAAAACTGTTGCGATTTTAGCATGTAGACCATCCCATTTCGTTGGAATTCCTCATTTTTCGCCAAACACTCCCAGCAATCATATCTACCACGCCGGAGAGAAGAGGGCTGCGAGTTCTCACATAGGCCCCGTTTACGATGAAACGCGCGCATGGGGCCGGAACACTGGTGTATCAATCTCACGCTGAGTTACGGATGTCATCCGAACGAGGCCCAAGGTGAAAGCTCAATCTTCCATTGCCAGCTCAGTTTCTAGGTTTCCGCTGTTCTGGAAAAGAAATCAAGTGCCAAAGATGCAACAACAAGGACGTGCACAGATTGGTCTCTCGTCGGGTTGGTCGTTGGTCTATTGGCATCTGCTAGGATCAAAAGCCCTATTAATAATCAGATGGTCAAAAGTCCCAGTAAATGTACCGCTTCTTACGAGTCAGAGTCATCAATCCCTTACAAATTATGTCATTTGATCGAAAGTGACTCTTTCCACAGTGACGCGGCCAGCGACGTAAGCCATGTGGAATTGCCAATCTATCGACGCAAGTTGGATCTTCATTTAAAAGCTCGTGGCGATCAGCGCAGACGGCTGGCCGGCACTGACAAGCCTTTCCAAAGCAAATACTTCCTGACATAGCATCATGAAAAACTCATTGTGTTATCTGTTGATGGCCATCCTGTTAGTCTTCTTGGACCAGAGTTCCGCAGTACAGGGAAACCTCGAACTAACTAGCAGTTTATAGGTTGACGCTGGCGCAAGCGCAGCAGGGCTACATCCAGTGTCGGTGCATGGCACACATTGCAAATTCGGTTGTCCAGGTTGGTGGCCGGCAACTCTGCGGTCAAAGAGGCGGTGTTCTCAGCAGCAACAGCCAAGTCTGCACGCAAATGTCGCAGAACTTTACTGATAAGGATTGCCGGGCGTTCGGGGACTCATTCTTCGCGACGTGTGCCACGGCGCGTTCCGCACTCAAGAGAGGAATCTATAAGCGCGAGATTACACCGATTCACACCAGGCCGAAGAGTCGGCTTATCAGCCGGGAACGCGTCAACCTCCAGATCGTCTCCCGTCGCACGCTTCCAGCCCGGTTCTCGCGGGGATAAGTTCTTCTGGGGCCACCTAGTTTTCAACAAGCATTGATTTTCTTCGTACAAGTACATAACGTGGCGGTACTCTACTCTGATTCAATTTTCTCTGATCTCGCCCAGTCCCTCTTTCGGCCTTTACAGGAACAACTGTGCATTCCGTTCGGGGTCTTCCAGAACGTGGACTTCCCCGCCACGTAGCTCCATGAGTCCACTCATGTCCATGTTGCTGATTTCCAAGTTCTGATGACTCGACTTCCACTGCGGACGAAGATCTCGACCCCATGCAGCCCCGCGACTAACCACCAATTCCATCAGATCCTCTGTGATACCGGCCATGTTTGGCCAATCTTCTCCGGGAAGCTGGATGTTGTTTTCTCTGCAGAGCTTGCCGAACCGCTTGCTCGCCTCCGGGGAAACGCCCAGTGTATAAAAGTCCCGGCCAGCCAGAGTGGTACTGCCGTCTTCGACGCTCTTGAGGTCAGCGAGAACATGGAAAGGCATGGAACGGGGCTCTCTCTCTCAGCTTCGCATTTGTTCAAAACCCGTAGTAGGTCTTTTTCGACAGAACATTCCTCGTATGAAGTCATTTGCACAAGTAGGGGCTTGACATACTACGTCCCAGGCTGTTCCTGAGACTCCGAGATGGCGTTCAAGAAGGTCTTCTCCTCGTCTTCTCACAGCTTTGTAAGCATATAGATTGGGACGGTCTGATATCCGATGCCTGTTGCTGGTCCAGACATGATTGTAAAAGGAACTTCCCGCTGTTGATATAAGTCAAACTGCGCCACCGAGTCTTGAATTTGGGATTGAATATGACACTTGGTGATATGGACCAATGGTTATATGTGAATTCGTCGTTCATGGATAATCCTGGGCCATGTATATTCGCGATGGTGTTCTAATCGGAACCCCTGCATTGTAGTGTCTCGTTTGGCTCTTCGCAGTTCAGGTTTCTCCCAACACCTGTCAAAACTGCTGGATTCGTGCCCTTTACAATCCCACTACTGGTTAGACGTCATGCAGAGGGGGGTCGTT
This sequence comes from Colletotrichum falcatum, assembly GCA_019425465.1. Taxonomy (NCBI): domain Eukaryota; kingdom Fungi; phylum Ascomycota; class Sordariomycetes; order Glomerellales; family Glomerellaceae; genus Colletotrichum; species Colletotrichum falcatum. Next base: position 141,975 of record SWKJ01000191.1, read on the forward strand.
TTTTCGTTCAAATTGAATCTGTCAGACGGATTGAAGTTTCCCCTTGTAGGTAATCAATTCTGCTAGTCAGAGTCATCATCCCCACGTCATACAACGTTGCAGTCCATACAGACCATGCAGAAGCTTACTACCGACAGCCAGGCCATTGAAGCCATCTTTGGCTATGATAGCGGCAAGTTAGGCATTTCCATCCGTTGCAGTCGCACATAAAAGTTCCTATTTGAATCAGGGCGCCTTGTGTGACAGCTATACACCAGTCCTCGTCCCAGCGGTTGTGCAGATAGCGATCTTATAATTGGGGCATTGTTACAGGACAGGTTGGCTATCAATACATCACCAGCTGCTTGGATCAAGTCATAGATTTAGCCCCATTATCTTACTTAGAAAACTGCGTAGTGTTTATAATGTCAAAATCATTCGATCTTGCACTTGCCTCTTACACAGAGGTAGCTTCAGACCCTGCCGTCGAGATCATCAAGCCTCGCTCTTCTCATTCTTCCAGCCACTGCTCTCTTTCAACCACGTCTCAAAGTTCTGCAGGCGCGGCTCTTCCTTCTTCAATCCCTGGATGTCGGCTCCGTATCCCTCTCTCTTGAAGAATTCAAACATCTTTCCCATGTCCGAAATGGCCCACAACATACCCTGGCCAATAAAGGTATACGTCTGCGGCATGTCGGTTCCGACGACCTTCTCGAAGATCTCCCTTGCCTTGGCATAGGTGATGTCGTCGCCGGCGAGGGAGACGGCCCTACGGTCCCATTCCTCCGGGTTCCCGATGGCTTTGGCCGCGAAGAGCCCGATATCACGCACCGATACAAGCTGCAGGCTCTGATCGGCCGGCAGGGTGGACCACATGGCCCCCCACACTTTGCCGAAGACGCCCGGGTTGGCGTTGTCCATGAACGCCGTCGGGCGGAGGATCGTCCAGCGCAGGTGCCGCCCGCCCTTCTCGAGCTCGTCGGCGCGGTCGCGGAGGTGCACCTCGATGGCGTGCTTCTGTAGGAAATGCGGCACGTCGGTGGGGTTCTCCCAGGACTTGGCGTCGCCGCCGCGGTCGACGGAGGTGAGGACGATCTGGGCGGCTTCGGCCTCGATGGCGGCGTCAACCCAAGCTTTCCCGACGACGTCCTCGTTGCCCATCGTGGTCACGATGAAGGCCGTGTCGATGCGCGGGTGGGCTTGGAAGACCTGGGCCTGGGGGCCCTTGAGGTCGCCCTGGACGGGGGTGACTGTGACGCCCTTGGCCTTTGCAGAGTCGACGAGGGATTGGACCCTTGCCGACTCGGGATTCCGCGTGAGGGCGAGGATCTCGAGAGGGGGGAGCTGGCGGGGAGGTCAAGCAGGGCGTCGACGACAGCGGCGCCCTGCTTGCCGGTTGCGCCTAGGACGAGAACTTTCCTTGTTGATGCCATGATAGGAATTGCCAAGTTTGTTCAGATCAGTCTGGTCGCCTGATGTTGAGGTATTACTCCGATTCGCTGAGATTGGTGATGTCTGTGGGAGCCTTCGCGGGGACGGAGCTACGGAGTGTTATTAAGGTGGGCGGCAGAAACAAGCCCCCCCCCCCCCCTCCCAAAAGCAGCCCAATTGCTGTTGAGCCCGGGGAAGAACTGTAGGGGTGAGCTTCGGTATGCAATGTCCGAGATTTGGTGTCGTCATGACCGTCCGTCCCTTGACCCGCCCAGGCACTTCCCCAACCACATGTCCGAGCTAGTGGACCGTAAGAGGGACCGCCTTGGTCCGAGCTAATTGATAGTGACGAAGCGGTGTGTAATTAGCATGGAAAATAAAGCAATTCTTTTGTCAGACAGTTTAGGTATCATCCAGCAATCGTCTTTATATAACGCAGAGCCTGGGCACAGATATGGCATATGCCAGCAGAAGCTTTACGCAACCATGAATGGGCAAACCCGCCAGAGTTTCTGGAGTTAATTTCGTCCGAGTAGCTGCTCTTAACACAACGTGTGTGAAGCATGTGATCGAGGTCTTCCGTCTTCACGCGGCGCGTATGACGTGTTCATCCTAGTTTTGTTATACACGGCGGGAGAGGGTTCGGCATCGAATGTCAATCCGTGACTACAGCCGCCATCGGTATCCGCTTCGGCGCCTTGCGGTTACGAGAGTCTTTCACCTCGGTACAACTACAAGTGCCGGGACGCGTGGATATGCCGCGGATGGCAGCACGCTGCAATGTTGATGTCAGCTCGATGAGCTTCGTCTATAATAGCCTTAACGTAAGAAGAATCATACCGGGGAACATTGTCAAGGTTGGTGCAAATGAAGACTAACCTCGGAATGAAAGTCAAGGTCCGGCCATGCCTCGAGAGGCCATCAAACTTCCATTGGTATCGGGCTATTCCGAGGAGTTGCGAGCAAATCGCTGCTCGTCACAGGGTGCATCGAATTGTATGGTCAATATATCCATCAGTCAGATTAGCAACTTCTGAAGAAGCCGTCCTATGGCACTTGTAATTGTAGTTGTTTATATCATTCCATCCTTGGACTGGACTTCATGGTCCCGAGGCGGCAAAACACATCTGGGGTGCCCCAGCCCGGTACGTGCTAGAGCTACCGGAGATCCCCAACATTCGCAACGAGTACGTAGTCCGCAAGTGTAGGTATGACCTATGGGATGGAAAGACGGCCAATGCCGAAACGAGTCGCATTGCAACAGCGACTGAAGTTGAGGCGCGAGGAGCGGCAGAGTCCCAGCGGCATCTAACCAGAGTAGGGCCCGCGGCAACAGACATGACTCTGGAGATATCAGACGGTAAAGACAGTCGAGAGCGCTGGAAAAGGCTTTATAAACCAGCATTCCTGCCTCACCACCGCCCCTTTGCGCCCTTTGGGGCTCGGCAGCACCTGCAGTCACATTTCCATCGTCGTGGCGAACCAACCGGGACATATCGCATAATCCAAATCGTAGCCGCAGCCTCCACACCGCAGAGACTTGACCGACAACCTGCAGTCATGCTCGGCCGCGTCCTCCTCACGCTCGACAGCGTCATGCTGCTCTGCGGCGCATACCTGGCGGATTGGAACGAGACGCACATCCACAACCCGCGCTGGCCTCCGCACGCCAAGTGAGTCTCTCCCTCTGTCCCCTCACCTCATCACTGCAAAGTCATGATGTCAGCCCACATGCGCGCCGTCGCATCCCTCAGTATCAAGTCCCCCCCCCCCCCCCCCCCCATCTGGCCACAAACTGACCATGTCAAAATCGCCCCTCGTCCCAGATTTCATAATGCGCAGACAATGACGCTCTCCATCGTCCTGGGCGCCGCGACGCTCTTCTTCACCTGGCGCCGCACCGCGTCGGCGCAGATGGCCAAGGACTCGCTCCGCACCGCGGGCTTCCTGGGGTCCGTCTACTGGGCGGCCGGCTGGGCGTCGCTGCTGTATCCTGGAACTTCCGGGCTGGACCCCGAGTTCGGCGGGCCGGGTTTCCCGCAAAAGTACATCTTCACGACGGCCATGGGGCTCGCCGTGACGGGGGCGTACCTCGAAAGCCGCTCATGAAGACGCGGGCGACGGTACGTGTGCGGGGGAAGTGGCCGGTGGGGAGGGGAGGAGGGGGAGTCCAAGCCCGCAGCCCTGGCGGTGCTCAACAAGAGGGAACTGAGCGCTTTTTTTTGGGAATAGGAACAGGGGGCGGGCTGCTTTGTGAGATTGCAGGCAACGTGGACATTGGGCTGAGCAGTCCGAGCATCATTCTTCTAGTGCAACGAGGGATTTACGAATGCATGACAAGATTAGCCACTCTGAGCTGCCATTTTAGCAATCACGCGCCGTCGACGACTCTGCCATGCTACTCTACCGTCCTTTTTAGTATCAGAGGGAAGTGGGCGGCTATCACGGCAAGTGGAGGATGACGAGGCTCCGGACCGGGTACACCTTGGAGGCAGGCCAGATGAGCGAGGCCGGGATGAGGGGTCGATAGTTGGTTGCAAAGAGAGAGCACAGGAAGATTACGCGGAAACCGTTGCGTTCTCAATGCTTTTCCCGATCTCACTCGACTGACCTGTTTCGAAATTCCCAGGACAGTGTAGACCTTTTTTTTTTTGTGCAACGAACATCCACCCGCCTTGGCGTTTCCACCAGATGGACTTGGACAGCAACGACACACCCACAATGACGTGGGCTAAGGACTCTGTGGAGACAACAGGGGGGGGGTGGAGGACGATAGCCGGCACTGCTGAGCTCAAGCCGCAGCATGACGACCTGAGAGACCAGGGGGGGTTGCTAACTTGAATTGGCCGCGGTTGGTAAGACAACCCGCAGTCGGATTCCGCTGCGAAGAGGTCTCGGCAGCGGCTATCCGGTTAGCTCGGGGCAGGCTTGGGGGCGGCGGGCGACCACTGAGATACAAACAGTGCGCGTACCGCCAAGTCGGTCGATAATGTTTTCTTCCCCTGAGAGAGCCCCCCCGTGTCAGACGGGAGCTCGCGTTATGTGTTACCGGATGAGCTGGGCTTGCAGTTGACTGGTTGCATAGGGGGGGGGGGTTCCCACGGCCTTTTCAAGTCTCGGTCTTGGCCTTGCTGAGCCTTCAAGCGTGCAGGGAGACTCCCTCCTCGAAACATACAGATATAACGGCGAGACGTTAACTGAGGTAAGACAAGAAGGACTAGACGAGAGCAGCAGGAGGAGGGGGGCTGGCGCCTCGTAGGACCGGGCGAGACGCCGAGAAAGAAAAGCAATGGACAAGAAAAGATGCGACGCGGGCGCGGCTGCGAGTACAACGGGTTCAAACATGCCAATGCGAAAGCCTCCTCCCCCCATGTCATTCGTCCGGCCGCCTCGGTGAATGGGTCAATGAATGTTTCTCCTCTGCCCATTGCCAGGCTGCCAGGTACTCTTCTGCAAGCCCCCCTAGGAGCCGTCGTGCCACCAATGGTCTCGCAGAGACCTCTCACCCGTTTCCCCGCCGCCGCCGCCGCCGCTGGGTCCCGGATCGGAGAAATGCCAGAGTACCTAGGGGAAGCGCAGCCCCCCCCCCCCCCCCCGTTCAGATGACGGTCCCCACCTGAGCTTACGACGACTGCACATCTAAGCAAGGATGGCACAAGACCCAGCAACACCGCAAGCGCGGGCGCTTCTTCCTAATCTGCTCGCGTGCTCTGAGGTGGAGGGAGGGAGGGGCGGGAGGTATCGACAGGCACACAGGGGCAAGGTATGAAGATTCCCGCTGCCCGCCGTCTACGTAGTAAAGGACAAGAGCCTGGGAGGTGAATGCTGGGATGAGCCGGGTATTATCATGAATGGTGGGAGGGGCAGATCTGGGGGCGGCGGACGTCTCTTTACGCATACGCAGTGGGTCACCCATCCATCCATTGCCATGCTCCAGGTCGGTCCAAGGGGTGGCATCATATCACCGCTTACGGGCAATAGGATACCTACGCCCAGATCGCCCAAGACCGGCTGGGCTACATCTCGAATACCCTGGAAACCCGGACGAGGAGGGTCCCTTATTTCCCTCCAAGTCGTCCTTCACCGGCCGGCTTCCTGCACAAGTGAGGGTCTGAGAGGTGCTTTTCAAGGAGGCGTCTGCCCTTCCCTTTGGTTAGCCTATTGCTTGCTCTCTTCCCCTCCTCCTCCCCCTCTTCCTTTGACCATTTGGCCCCTTTTGTGCCCGGTCATCCCGCTGCCTTCACATTTCCCTCTTATGCTTTTCTTCCTTTGCTTTGCTGATACAGGGCGTTGAGGAGATCAACAACGACCATCCGTCCAGCCCACCACCAGCCAATAGCCTTCTCCGCGACCGAGTCGGATTCCGGCCGCCCGGCGAGCAAAAGCATTGGCTCAAACAAATAAGTAGTTGCCTTTTTTAATCTTTCGCGCCGCTCGGCTGCCGGCTTGGCAACAGTCCCCACGACTCAAAAATAGACTCATTGGCGGCATCGGACACACGACCGACTACCCCCATTCGGGAAAACATCTGCCCTTCACACTGAGAACCATCGCGGAATTACACCACGGTGAGAACCAACAACGATTTCAAGCTTTTTTATATAGTGCGTACCATTTGCATACCCAACACCCAGAGGAAACGCGTGAGAGGGAGGGAAATCTCGGGCAACACAGACAACCAACCGTCATCTCGCCGGTCGGGCCTCGATCGACCAAACGACACAGGAACCGTGGCGGGCAAGCGTATACCAAGGATCATCGTCACCTTTGACCAAGACGACGACCACCCCGGCCGCGACCACGGCCACCGCTATTCCGCCAGGCGCACATCGCGCAGCATGTCTGAGGAGCTCCCCGCCACGAGAGGCGGCCCTCGTCGCCAACACAACATGGCGGCAGCTACAGAGGCCCCTTGGACCCCTGCGACATGAGCATCAAGACGCTCCTCGGCTTCATCTCGACCCGCGCCCTCCGCGGCGGCCCGCGCCTCGTCATCCAGCTCATCCTCGCCGCCTTCGGGCTGTTACTCGTCGGCAAGTTCCTCACCTCGCCGGCATCGACAGACACCCTCCTCGGCTCTGGGTCGCGATGGAGCTGGTCGCCGTTCGGCAAGAGCGAGGGACAAGGTGGCGCCGGCGTGAGACTCGTGGTGTTCGGGACGCCGGACATCGCGACACCCTCGACGACGGGCAAGAGCGCCAAGGGCAAGGGCGAGAAGGACAAGGGCTGGACCGAGATGCTCTGCGAAGAGGTGTGTGTGTCTCTAGCCTTGGCTTCTCCCCTCGGGCCCCGACCCACCCAACTGACCTTGTTCCATAGCTCCGCTGCTCTTCTCACCAATCCTTCGTGCCGTCAACCAGCCTCCCCGCCCAGGCCATGACGGCCACGGAGCAGTACAGGGACACGCTCCAAAGACTGGCCTCGGAGCCCCAGCGGTCCCAGCCGCCGGGCTACAACTACGCCTTCATGCTCGAGCAGTTCCCCCTCTCCGACGCCATCGCCAACCTCACGTCCCAGGTCGACGCGTTCCTCGCCCAGCCCCGGCCCCGGCCCCGAGACGTCCCCGCGAGACCGTCTGGGTCTTCTCCTTTGGCACCTGGGACGTCTGGACGCTCGCCTCGCTGCCGCGCGACGTGGGCCGGGGCATCGTCGACGCCGCCGTCGAGGCCCTCTTCGCCCAGGTCGAGCGCGTCTACCAGGCCTCCCTCGACGCCGGCTCCGTCGCCTTTTCCGACTTCTGGGCCCGCGAGGACGACGCCGGCGGCGGCGGCGGCGGCGAGGAGGGAGTCGGCCCGCGCGAGGTGGAGAACTTCCGCGTCGTCGTGCCGGCGCTGTTCGACATCTCCCTGACGCCCGGCTGGCACGCCCAGCGGCCCGCGCCGCCGCCGCCGCACTCCAAGGCCGAGCAGATGACCAACGCGGCGTACCTCACGGCCAGGTGGAACGCCGAGGTCAAGGACTGCATGGACGAGTGGATGCGCACGCCGGACCCCGGACCCGAGGACGGCGACGACGAGGACGGCGGCTTTGGCTACGTCGCCGACGACAGGGGCAGGGGCTCCTCCGCCGCCGCGAAGCGCGTCCGCCGCGCCCTCCGCGACGACGACGACGACGACGACGACGAGGGTTCCGCGGCGGCCCTGCTCGTGCCGTTCCCCGCCGGGTCGGCGCGCAGGTCGACGCGGCGAGCTTCGTCCGCGAGGCCATTGTCGAGCGGCAGATGCGCGACCACGGGCTGACGGACGCGACGGGGCGCGGCAACCGGACGACGGAGGGCGGCGGCGGGAGCAGGGCAACGGCGTCTTCTTCGCCGAGACGTGGGTGCCGTGCATCTGGGCCAAGACGTCCGAGGTGGCCGAGGCGGCGGGCGGGTACGCCGCGTGCGACGCGCCGGGCGACTACCTCTTCCACTCGCCCTTCACCCTGAGCGAGCCCGCGATCCGGGAGACGGCGCGGATCGCGGCCGCCGAGGCGCGGCGCACGCTCGCGTTCGTGGACCGCGCGGGGCGGCAGGGCGAGGAGGGCCGAGGGCGAAAGCAGGCGGGGGAGATGGACCCCTCGGCGGCGGCGAAGCCGAAGTCGAAGTCGAAGCCGAAGTCGAAGAAGCGCGAGACGAGGGGCGAGGCGAGCGGGTCCCGGCGCGCGGTGCGGCTCGTGGAGGCGGCGTGCCCGACTCTGGACGTCTGCTGAGTCGCGCGCGAGTCGGTTCTGCGCTTGTACGATGGGGAAGTCTTTCTTGCGATTTCTAACCACCAGGCGTTACGGGCGGGTTTGGGTCCTTTTTTTTTTTTTTTCCTTTTTTTTTTTTTTCACTTCACGGCACCGGCGTTGGCGGGTTATCTCGGCACGAGCCACGTTGCTATTATATACATCATCGACGCGTGCTCTCTCTCCCCGGAACCAACCGGGTGAGCGCAGTAGACGGAGCCGGAACCCCCGGAGTTTGGGATCATGACGGATACCGGGCAGAAAAGGCTCGCCCCTCAAAGAGCCACCTTTTTCATTGAGTACATGCAAAACAAACAAAACCTCTACACGTTCCACCGCTCCCTTGGCGTCTCTTGCACCAAGGTGTGACAGCGAGGTGCTTCGTCTCTCGCGGTGTTTCCCCCCCCGCCGTGGCGTTCCATATCGCGAGCATTGCCCAGCGTAGGTGATCCGGGGTCCACGCTACCGTAACTGAGCCCGACCGGGCAGTGATATCACATCCACAATCACACCATCTTTGGCGTTCGGACGCTTACGCCCCAGGGGAAACCTCATTGTCAAAACATTTATGTCTACTGATTGCAGTCTTGTGGCTGTGAGTGAATGCTCCATTAACGGCCCGCGCTCGTCATCCACGGCATATGAGAGTCACATCCTGCAGCTCAAGTTTGACAAATGACACAAAACCTTCAGCAGCCATGTCTGAAAGGGGTGCATGTTTCGTCCTGCAATGCAGCTGGGAGATGTACCGAGCTCAATCAGGACCTTTGAGGTATTACTCTGGCTACCTAGGTTAGGACGAGTCTTACAGGCCGGGGGGGGGGGGGACTCTTGCTAGTAAGTAACCCAGACGTCCAGCATTGGCGGACCCGATTCGAAGCGAGTCTGCGTCCAGGAGGAATATGTGAGGCGAATCTGAGAACCGCAGCGTCGTATTCACGTGTCACAAAGAGGGTCAAGAGGCCCGCCAATGAATGACACGAGCGACTGAAGTCAATCCAAGGTTGCAAGAGCCCCCGTCGGACCGTTCCGTGGTTCCTGGATCGGGTCGCAGATGCCTGCATAGTACCGAGACCCGGCTGCCTCCCACGCACGGCGCAGCGAACCGAGTCGGCCGACGGAGTCGTTGGAGTGTGATGAATGTAGTGCAAGGGGTTTCCATCTCGAGAGCCAAGACGACGGACGCGATGGCGATGCTGATTGGTTACCGCCGGATGAGCGGCGCAAATAAAATTAGGGGAAAAAATTGTTAATGCGCCTCACGTGTGTGTGTGTGAGTGTGTGTGAGAGAGTGAGTGTGTGCCGGCCAGCCCGAGCCCGGCCAACGAGGCAGTCAAGGGAATAAAGTCGAGTCGGGCTGTATTTTCTTTTTTTTTGCCTTGCCGTCTAAGCCGGGCTCTCCAAGAAATTCCAACCAAGATCCCCCCCCCCTCCCCAGCCACCCACGCTCACGCCCAATATTTCCCCCCTCCCTCTCTCAAACAAGAAAATCGGCGTCCTCTTGACCCTCCACGATTTGATCCGGTGCTGTCCGTATATCGGCGCTCAGTCACCGCCTCTTAATCGCCCCCCCCCCGCGACCCGACCTCTCTCAGCCCCTCCCCTCCCGTTTGCGCCGCGCCCTTCAAGTCACAATGTCACAGCCGGGATCCGACGAGGAAGCGAAGAGGAAGCGGGACAAAGTGGGAGAGTTCCTGTATGCGCGTCATCCGTTATCTATTTTTCACCTTCACCCGGCCCCCGCACCCCCTGCCAGCCCTACGATGCTTGCTCTCACCCCCCCCTTTCCCGTTCGCCACACCACCATCTCACAATCGACGGGCATGACCTAGCACGTTATCGGCCACTTTGCTAACTCGGGAGGTGGGCGGCGGCGGCGGCCTAGGAAGAAGAACCTCACCAAGGGCGAGCTCGCAGTCAAGCATGCCATCGGCCTGGGCGCGAAGCCCAACGTCGTCCCCGTGACGCAACCCGTCCTCGACGGCCCGCCCCGCGTCGTCGAGGTCGGCTGGCACCCGGTCGGGGGTCTCGCCGGCAAGTGGTTCGCCGAGGAGACGGGCCTGGGCAAGATGATCACGGAGAAGATCAACAAGTACCCCGATCCCACCCAGCACTGGGCCGTGCTCGTCGGCGATTTCGCCCACCAGCTGTGGATGGTGAGTCGGTCCCCCGTCTCACCCCCTCCCCCGCGCTGCCGTCATCTGACAATCTCTCTCAAAAAGGACGAGAATTTCCACGTCATCTACACCAATGAGCGGTATAAGCGCGATGAGTGGAGGACCTTCGCCGTGGGCGAAACGCACTTCAACGACGACGCGATCCGACGAGCGGGCGAGTTCCCCAGCCAGCTCACCCACCACCCCTCTTAAATGTGCCGGGTGCTAATGAGACCCCCAGGCGAGTACGTGATCCAAGGCATCAGATCCCGGCAGCCGGCATACAACCTCATCAGCAACAACTGCCAGACCTACGTCCTGGAGCTCCTCGACGCCGTCAAGGTCGACGGCCAAAAGGACTTTGGCACCACCCTCGCCGTCTACGAGAGGCTGTTCAGCTCCGGCAAGGTCATAGACCTCTTCAACGGGGAACAGAAGCCGGAGCAGCAGCAGCAGCAGCAGCAGCAGCAGCATCTGCTGGAAGCGCCTCCGCTGCAGTACCCCGCCCTCCCGCCGTCGCCCGCTTCGCCGCCGGGCGGGCTCGCGCCGCCGCAGTACCAATACCCCCTCCCCCCGACGCCGCCGCCGCCGCCGCCGCCGCCCCCTCGCCCGTCGTACGGTCCCCCGCCTGGCCACGGCCCGGGCACGGTCTCGCACGCGCAAAAGGTCATGAACGAAAACACGGCCCAGCTGGACACCCAGGAGGAGGCGAGCAAGCCGAGGGGCCTCGGCCCGGGGATCAAGGGCTTCAAGGAGACCAAGCGCGGGTTCTTGTCGCGGTTTGCGCGGAAATGACTTGTCCAACCGAGTGCCGTTCCGGCCGCTCGTTGCGGAACATGCCGTCAGAGTTTATCGCTCGATTGCCTGGCGGTCCTTTTTTTTTTTTGTTCCCCCTTCACATACCCTTTACGGCCTTTTTTTTTTTTTCTTCATGGAACAATAGATGACCAGTGAAGCGATGGATATAGAAGCATTCGTGGGCGGCGTTCAGAGAGGCTGGCCGGCGTTGGCTGGCTGAAGCAGTGGTCAGTCACCGTTCTGCATGTTGCACGTAGGTAATGGCAGAGATGGATATATTTTTTTTTCGACGCGTAATTCAAAAACCATCAACTTTTTTTCGTGCTCGAGACCTTGGGCTGCAGAAATGGAGCCGGTCTAGGGAAGTTAATACCCGTCAATGGCTTGTGCGAATACCTTCATCTACCTGAGTAGGCACGCCATTTGCTATACAACCCACTCTCCCTACATTGACAGTCAGTGTGAGAGCCGGTACCCGTTCGCTTTCCTCCAACGAAACATGAGCCCTCCAGGGATTATTTTTCTCGCCGCCCGTAGAGTGCGAAAGGGGGGGGGGGAAAGGGTTCAACTCGGAAGAGGAGCGCGGGGCGCGCCATTTTGGCCACGCCGTGCGTCCACGTCGAACCAGCGACCGCAGACATTGATTGCTACACATACAAATAGTCACCAGGTCACTTGATGAAGAATCTATAGCTGTTGGTCCGGGGACCTTGATGTTGACGCGACGCACGATGGACCTTCAAATAGACATGGACATTGTGGCCAAACAGGTCCAGACCTTGCAGGCGCCGATCAAGTCGGTTGCGTGCCGGGGGACCCCCTTGGCTATCAATGTTGCGAATCACGGGGGCGAAAGTCGGGTTACTACTGGCTGCATGTAACTACTCATGAGTTGCTCGGCTCCGTATCATTGCGCCGGCTCCTCGCCGCCGTCATCACACATGGCCGGCTCGCCAACAAAGCAGACCATGAGCTTTCACGGCATCAAAGGTCGTACTTTCACGGTTGGATGTCGTCTAGAGAGGAGACTCGCTGTTCTGCACCGTATATTTACCCCCCCCCCCCCCTCGCCTCTGCATATCTCGATTCGCGGCCAAGCGAGCCCATGTTCTATTAGTGTTCGACGTAGGTAACGCACGGAAATGGTTGGCCAGTGCAACGTGTCTTGAGCGTTCTCATTCGCACAACTGCCCCCCAAAGTTTGAATGAAGCCTAAAAAAACAACATCTTCTCTCTTCGTTGTCCGTCGGCCATCTCCCTGTCCACAACCGGATGTCAGCTGTAGCCCCTTCACCAGGCTTCCAGAAAGAATGGCCAAGATGCAGCTCTACGAGAGGGTCGGAGCCTCCTCAGTCACGGAGCGCTTCACGTAGCATGCATACCTCGTTCCGCGGTGCAACTGCAGCAACCGTATAAATGTAATCTGCTCAAGATGCTTTGGCTGATATGATCGACTGCTTTGACGAGGCGCGACACCAAACCAATCTTGTTTAACATCAGGGCCCAAGCGCGATACACACCCGCAAGTGGTCAGTAGCATTCACTGTTGGCCGGAAGCTTGGGGGGGGCTTAAGCTCGAGCTGAAAACATGCTTTCGTCCAGACGTTCGGCAGCAGAAGCCTATCCAAAGCTGACATCTGGGGGGGGGGGGGGGGGGGGGTAATGGAGCTCACTAGTCACTACTCATGGTTTGCTCACGAAGTGCCGGACGGTGGACCGGGCTCCGGACCACAGACGCTCGGATGACACGCCATCGGATTGCTACCCTCTATGGGCAAGTTATGAGCAAGAGGGTTTGGATTCCGAGTCGTCGTTAGCCTGTGGTTCCCCTATGTTGTGATATTCCGGGCGATTTGCCAAATACTAAGAGTGCCTCGCCTCACAACCTCCCTTCCATCGAGAGAGTTTGTACGGCCTTGCAGCTAATTCGAGCAGACGTCTAATCGCTCTTTACGTTGGCATGGATTCCAAACGTCACCTCGAGCCAGCCGAAATGAACCTAGGACGTAGCTGGAATTCGGTGCGAGGGATACCCATGAAGCCATGAAACCAGACATCCTACCGAGGCTGGTCATGTATGACGGTTAGGATTTGTGACATTCGACGATTGCATGTAGATGCCACTCGGCCAGTGCGCCCAGTCTCGGGTGTTGCAATACATAAACGACCCCGGAATCAGTGTGTTCCCCTTCGATGCCTCCCCCCCCCCCCCCCCCCCGCGGCGCATACCACAGTGTTCTTCCTCGCTGCTGGAACCAAACCTCTCGGCCTAGCCCTGTACTCAAGATGGTGTCCTCTGTCCTTCTCCTCAACCTCGTAGCTGTATCCGCGGCGGCTGCCGCAGCCGTTGGGAGAGAGAACGCCTCCGGCCCCCTCTTGGTCACCCGGGCCGAGGTCTCTGTCTTCATGTGCGAGGACAAGGGCTACAAGGGCCCATGCCGAACGCAGAGGGTCGAGACTTCATTCTGCTGTGCGTCCTCGCCCCTTCATGCTCATCACCACCGTCCGTCCCTCCGGGTATATAAAACCGTGCTTACGCGCTATAGATGACGTGCCCGTCGACATGACCGACCGCATCAGCTCAATTCGCAACAACGACAGGGATGACTATGCCTGTACTTGGTACCGGTGAGCCATTCCGTCTCCTACCGAGACCAGGTCCCCTCGGTCTATCCATCGCATCGCTCTCTAACAAGTCAACCTTTTGGCGTGGCCAGCGAGTTCGATTGCCGTGGTGATTCGTACCGCAACCAGGACGATGGTAACCTGGGCGACGGCAACGGGCACTTCAATGACTCCATTCGCAGCCTCGAGTGCAGAAGGAAGAACTAGCCAGCATAAAATCGCATTCTTTCGTGATGAATTACTTATAATAAGTTGGTCTGGACAGATGGGCGACAACGGACTTTTCCATAATGATGTAGCCAAAAGTGAGGTAATCTGAATAAGTATGGCAGTTAATTATAACCCCCATCAGTTGATTGAGAGCAAGTCATCAAAAGTTTAGCTTTCAGACCGGAACTTGGTTTGTGCATCACCGCTGCACGCCACTTTTGATATACTATGTCTCTATCCGCACAGCCACTCTTTATCAACTACAGGCGCATCGGCCTTACGGCTAGTACATAACAGAAGGTCCAGGCTAGGTAAGCAGTTATTGTGCTGGGTAACGCGACTAACTAGGACGTAACTATTCAGCGAGCAGGAGAGTCAGGCTATCTTAGGTATGCCAAGTGCATGTAGGTAGCGTGACTCTGGCTGGTCGAAGTCTGGCTCATGGACGTATAGCCCCTGGGGCGGGGGTAGACCCATCCGGCCGCCTCGGAACACTCGCGCCATCACCAGAGCCGCCTGGAACGCCTGTGACCCCGGGGCTTGGGTAAGCTACTGTGAGCTCGTGGCGTGCGGTTCTGATGGGGCTCTAGCCGCCATTGTTCGGCTCGGCGAGGCTCGCAGACAGGATTCTGGTGACGGACTGGTTGTGGAAAGGGTTGGGATCCACGGCCTTGACGGCACGATCCTCGGAGACAAAGATTCGGGTTAATACCGGAGCTGTCGCCGTTGGCGATTGCGTGTTTGCCACGAAGAAGACGCGAGACATTGAACTTTCAAATACCGTAAGGGTTATCAATAAGTATTAGTCAGGAAGAAAGGGGCGTTGCAGCTGGTCACGACTAAAGCACTGACTGGTCAATCTCAATCTCTCGCCTACTCTTTCACCAGCGGCAGATAACAGCTTTCCACTCACGCTTCCTCTACTGGGTGTATCTGTACGTCGTGACGCTGGTCGATGCAGTCGTTGGCCAGCTTGGAGCGGCGCAGGTAGCAGACGACCGTCACAGGTGTTTTGGTGTTGTATAGGCCTCTCAATTACAGCTATATTGAGCCTCGTTGACCGATCGCGAGCAAAGCGAGTCAGAGCCCGGACAGACAACTTGAAAGTGCAGCGCCCAGAGTCGAATCTTCATATGTGCATGTATTACTGTAGGCATCCTGTATGCCACACTCCCCTCTCGCAAGGCCGCAAGCCTGCAGAGGTTTGAGTTTCTCGTCGGAGCATATGTACATACGTTGAACCCCTTGTACCACTTTGAAAGCATTACCACATGAACTGAACACGCCGTATATCCTGATAATCGTCAATGTCTCCGCTGGTCACCTCTCCAATTGCCGCTTCAAAAAAGCCCCCCCCCCCCCCCCCCCTCCTCCCCCTGACACGTTCGTTGCGCCCTGGCCCGCGCGCGCTCAGCCGGTGGTGCAGCCGCCGAGGCGGACGCTCTCGGCGTACATCTCGTAGGTGTCGGCGTTGGCGGCGGCCTGGGTGGCCGAGAGGGCCTGGGCGGCGGAGGGGCCGTAGGCGTAGTCCGTGGTGCCGAAGAGGTGGGTCATCTCGTGGAGGATGCTGCCGGCCCTGTCGTAGTCGTCGCCCGAGCACTGGGGGGCGAGCTCGGGGAAGCCCCAGTAGCCGTTGTTGGGGCACGGCACGATGACGTTGGCCGAGGGGACGGTGTACAGCAGGGCGGAGCCGTCGGCGCAGTCGCTGTAGGTGTCGGTGCACGAGATCTTGGGCGACTTGCTCTGCACGTTGGCCACGCTGTTGTAGATGCTCTGCACCTTGGACTTGACCGAGGTGGATTTGAACCTTTTTATGGTTTCGGAGCGAGTCAGCAAAACATTTCACTCAGGTCCGGGGGGGGGGGGGGGGGGGGGGGGGGGGGGGGGGGGGGGGGCCAGCCGGAGGAGTCGACTCACCACGTGGTGAAGTAGTAGCCCGCGGAGCCGGCGCCGGTGTAGGCCTTGCTGGCCATGGAAATGGCGTCGTTTACGGTCGCCTTCAGAGAAGTGGTTTGCGAGGAGGAGCACGAGGAGTACGTGATGGCGCGCTTCTGGATGCGGGACGAGAAGGACGGCTCGGCTCTGCGAGAGATGTGCTGCCTGGAAATGAGCGCGGGGGGGTCAGCAACCTCGACGGCAACAACCACACAGTCCCATGGGTCATGGTACATACTCGGCAACGGTGGCCTGGTCGGGGGTGACCTCGACCTCGCCCGAGGTCATGTCCTCGCACGCGGCCAGGTCCTTGAACGAGGAGGGCGTGTCGGGGCCCGTCGCGTAGCGGAAGCCCTGGATGGCGGTGACCTTTGCCTGGTCGACGCCCTCGAGCCTGTAGCTCTTGGCCGCGTTGACCGGCACGGTGATTGTCTGCCCGGCCTCGATCTTCTGGAAAGCGCTGGGCGAGAGGCCGGTGCGCTTGTAGTTGACAAAGACGCCGTCGAACGGGAGCGGCGTGCCCGCTTTGCTGTGTTGTCAGCCACCCATCTCGAGCGTCTCCTTTTTCCGAGTTGATTCGCAACAAGGGGGCGGAAAGGCTCTACCCACCTGCGTCGGTTACCAAGAGGTCCTGGGTGGCGTGGTCACTGAAGACGGTGTTGCCCTTGAAGACGGAGACGGGCTCGCTGCCCGTGTTGGTCACGGCGACATTGACCACGTGGTTCTCCGCGTTGGTGATCTCGACGGAGAGGGGGCAAGTGGCCGAGGCGGCACCAGCCAGGATGGCGATGGGAAGGACTCTGGCAACCATTGTGGACCGATGGACTTGGGTGAAGGAGGCTGGCTGGAGAAGCAAGTGCAAGAGAAGCCTACACTGAGACGGGAAGCTCTCTGGCCATATATATATATATACTCGGTCTACAGCAATCCATCTCCTCTAGACAGACGTTGGTCGGGATGGGCAAGGGCAGAGATAAGCAACACCGGAGGAATTCCCGCGTCGAGGAGGTGAATACGCAACGGCATATGATACCATGGGTCCTCGTCCCACTTGCTTAGATTCAAGAAGCTTAGATTCTATACCATCTAACCTTGTTTCGGAAGGAGCTAAAATGAACGGCAGTATAGACATCGTGGGGAAGCGCGGCTCTTTTCGACAATAGGCTCGGGAGAGGCCACGCCAAGAAGGTGGCCGGACAGCCAGGGTGGGTAGGGTGGCATGCATGCCGTGGACAATTTGCCAAATCACACAAGGGGTTGGACAACGCGAGGGGCGGTGGGATCGTCATTGTCCACTCCCGGCATGGTGAGCGACGTGATGGGGAGCCGCCGTCGGGACAGCTGAGAAGCCCGATGATTGGAGGCATTTGCCGACCACTCGACGCCCTCCGCTAAGCCATTTAGGAAGGCTCTCGGAGATGGAAGCGGTAGGTGGCATTGGCAGAGACCAGGGGCAGGGGTCCATGGCCGCTGCTAATATACCGAGGGATACGGCGTGTTGTGTCTCTGCGACTATATCCGTTATCGGCCGTCTCATATCACCCATATCCTCCGGTCCACTGCCCCTCTCGATATTTCCCCTTCAGACTGATAAAGGGTGCTCCCGAGAGCCTATCAGGAATAAACGCACAAAGACCAGGGGGGGTACCTCATTCGGTTCTTGGAGGTATCAACACGATGCGTGGTGTCAGCATGCACTTGCCTCTGGACATGCCTATTTGGTAAAAGCAAAAGCCGAATCGATCAAAGCGCTCATCAATACGTTGCCAGGCGTTTTGATTGCTGCAGACGTGCCGGTTGTACTGGTTGGGAGGATGCTATCGGAAGTGAGTTTGGCGCTGGGCTTCATTTCATGGTGTTGATTGGAGCCGCTACACAAGGGCGTTTACATGGAAACGGCTGGAAGATGGTGGGGGCGAGATCGGCATCAAAGCGAGGATAACCCTACGACGGACACACTGCTCTTCATCTTCAACTGAAGGGGCTTCCCGTACTACATCATAGCTGGACCTCGCATCGGTGATGTCGCGGCACGCAAGGCACAATGCGGTCTTGAAGATGAGGATTGCAGACATCGTCGTGCCCATACGTGTCCTCTCTTCGATGATGCCGCAAGGATTCGCCGCGTGATGCCGAGATTGGTCAATTGGCTCATCCAAAGGTCGCATGTGTAAAAGACACTTGGGCATGCCGTCTCGACATGTTGTTCGTCCAAGAGCATCCAAAAGCATTCCGCTGATGTTCAATCTAGGTTCGGCACCCGCGGGGTGGATCGGTAGATGCCATATCGCCAAGCGAAGCCAAGAACAAGCCAAGAGTCTTGGCCGATGATGGCGTCCTGATCGGTTGGTTTGCCCCAAGAATTTGTGGGCGCGCGGAATTCCAGTCTGTTGGGCTGTGGAATGGAATTGCCTGTAGCGTCTTGTCCTTGATCGAGGAAGCGCAACCTACGTACGCCAAAACAGGATCCGTGGTGATCCGTCTCATACACTGCCCGCTTCATGCTGCTTTAGCCACTATCAGCTGGCATTGATTAGTACTGGGTGAAGTGAAGCCCATCACCAAGATTAAAGGGAAAGGAGAATGAATGTATTCACCTACTAGTATACTCTTGCTCCTGACATGCGGTATTTGAAGATGTAGTGGCAAGTATCCTCGACTGCTAGTCCGAAGCTCGTGTGCTCAGGTTGCGCCTCGATACAGCCGACGCGACCACTTTCCCGTCCGTCTCCTGCCGCGAAGTCGAGGAAGCAAACAAAAGGCCCGGAGGTGTTGACTTGTGAACACTCCTCCAAGGATGCCCCCTTGGACCTGTGGCCGCCGGGCGAGGGCGATGCAACAAACGACCCTGTGCGGTTAGATGACGGCTGAGAGACTTGGTATTGCATCGGGTGTAACTGGAACTTCCTATAGCGATTCCCAGGGGAAAGTCATCATGGCTGTTCTTGACCAAGCCTGGTGACCCCGAATCTCCACAGACACGGATCAGCAGATCGGTCTCTAAAGTAAGAGAACTACAACGACCCAACATCACCACCTCGTGGATACCAAACCAAAGCTTCCATTATCATTATCCAGACACAACAAGTACATCCTCCGAAAGAACCCGCCCACCCGCTTCCTCACAGCGCAAGCTCGCCCATGCCCTCCTCCACGCCTCTCCTCACGACCCTCTTCCTCCCCGCCCGCCTCTCCTCCCTCGCCGCCTCCATCGCCCTCTCCAGCTCCGCCCTCCTGTCCTCCCTCTCACGCCTCTCCTCCACTTCCTCTCCTCCTCCTTCCTCCGCCTCTCCGCCAGCACCCACTCCCTCTCGCGCGCCTCCTCGTCCGCCTCCCTGCTCTTGTTCGCCCGCCTCCGCTCCCGCACCTCCCTCTGCACCCTCTCCTCCGCCTCCGTCGGCCTCCCGCTCGCCCGCCGCGCCGCGTCCCGCGCCAGCCTCTCCCGCCTCAGCCGCATCCGCGTCCCCCGCGACTGCGGCACCGCCAGAAAGTCCAGCCGCGCCGTCTTCCCCGTCGGCAGCTCCACCTCCCACGTCCTCCGCGTGTCGTCCAGCCCCGCGAGCACCCGCCCCGTGTGCAGCTCGATCCCGTCGTCGTCGTCGTCGTCGCTGCCGCTGCCGCTGCCGCCGTCGTTGTCGTCGCACCCCAGGAACCGGGTCCGCACGATCCTGTCCAGGTACACGCAAAAGTTGGTCGTGAAGTCCCGGTACAGCTCCCTGCACCACTCGGCGCTGCCGAACCCCTCGGCGCCGAGGTCCACCTCCTGCGCCGCCCGCACGAAGACCGTCTCCCGGTGGATCGGCGCGCACACCCGGAAGCCCCGGCCCTCGGGCACCCACGGGGCCCCGCGGTCCTTGTACTTGCCCACGCACGTCAGCTCGAGCCGCTCGAGCGCGGGGAGCCACCGGCGCAGGGCCGCCATGTCCGCGGCGTGGCGGCGCACGACCTCGGGGCGGACGGCCAGGGTGCGGAGGCCGCGGCACTGCTTCAGCACGCCCCAGAACTGCAGCCAACGCGGGATGCTCTCGCCGGGCGGTAGGACGGCGTGGGCCGAGATGAGGTTCCGCGTCGTCCGGAGGCGGTGGTCCAGGCGGTCCGGCGAGGCGACGTAGACGTGGCGCAGCAGCGGGCGGCACGCGGGGCGCAGCCGGGCGCCGACGCAGATGGTGAAGTCGTCCGAGTGGTCAAAGACAAAGGTGTTGGCGGACCAGAAGACGGGGAGGCCTCGCGGTAGACCTGGCGGCAGGCGAGGAGGAGGTTCAGCGACGGGCGCCTTGCGCAGCGGCACTGCGACGGCCGGTCCCGGATGAAGATGAAGTTGAGCGGGATGGGGTCGACGGCGACCTCGAGGACGAGGCTGGCGGCGGGCTCGATCGAGGTGGCCGTGTGGTGGTGGCGGAAGTGGCAGTCGTCGTCGTGCGTGCGCGAGTGCTTCGGCGGCACGACGAGGGCGTGGCGGTAGATGGTGTTGCGCAGCTCGAGCGGCAGGCCGAGGAGGCGCTTGCTCGAGGCCGGAAGCTGGTGGGCGGGGAGGGGGATTGTGAGGGTGAGGTTCGTCATTGTTGATGCCGAAGTCTGCGGCCTTGTTATCATCGCCGTCGCTGTCGCCGTCTTTGAGAATCTGGAAAACCAACGCGATGGGTGGATGCAGCGTGGTAGACGAATAGCACAAGGGCCGGAACGTCAATCAGGTATCGTCAGTACAGCAACGACAGTGGGAGAGAGAGAGAGAGAGAGAGAGAGAGAGAGAGAAAGGATGAGAATGATAAGGCGGCCGGAGCCGAGACTTTTAGGCAGCTAATACGGCTGGGTTTTTGTGTGTGCGTGTGTCGGCTGCAGGCTCTCTCATTGCACACAAGCATCGTTGGAATGGACCGAGTAGGCAACCGCCAAGTGAGTCATTTGATCGATTCAAGGCAAACAGGCAGCACGCGTTTTGGAACGGGCTTGTCAGCCTTGGAAAAGCACAGGCAGGCAGGCATTCCACTACGGTTCTGGGCGCATCTTTGGTTGGACAAAGCGGTGCAGATTTTGAGGCGTATCAATGAGGCGGTGCTCCCGATAGCACCGCCAAAGACGACTCGCTGCGGACGGAAGACGGGCACCGACGGGCTGAGGAGGTGAGGAGGTGAGGAGGTGAGGGGGGGGGATGCAGCGTCCGATGTCAGCCTGCATGGCCATGCATGCTTCCTCCTGCAAAGACGATAAAGGTATACGTCAAATGGATGAATTGAATTTAGGCTCGCTACGTAAACCTGACGTTGATACAATGGCTTGAAGGACGAGGTCGCGACATGTCGTCTTGATAGGTGCCTAGGTAGCTATGTCAATCCAATGCGGAGAAAGCCGTTGCTGTGTTGCCCCTACGCCAAAACTCCTTTCGTAAAAATGCCGTGTCGGATTCATTCCCACACTGTCCATGTCTAATCTATCCCTGCGCGACGGTGTCGCGGATGATCTTGTTGCAGTCGACCGGGTTCTCGAAGACAAACCAATCGTCACGGGGGACGTGCTTGAACGCCTTCTCGAAGCGCTCCGGCTCGTTCTTGGCCGCGATACCGACGGCCGCGATGTCGACGACCTTACGGATCAGAATGAGCTTCACCCAGCCCTTGAACTCGCGGTAGCTGGGGGGAGGGGGACTGTCAGCCAGCGGAAAGCACAACCCATCACCACTCTTTTCAGAGCCACTTACATATCGCCGTAGGCCTCGGGGTCTGACTGCGTCGAGTCCCCAATGAGTATCAACTTTCGCTTGGGCAGCCAGCCGTGCACCTTTCTCATGCGCTCCACCTTGTACTCCTCCGTGGCCATGGTCAGGGCCGACAGCAGGCCGGCAACCGTCTTCCAGCTCGAGTCGCGAAGGATGATGGTCCCCGGGGGTAGTACTTGTCGCGGAACTCGCGCAGGAACGGGTACAGGTTGTAAGGGGAGGCTGAGAGGTAGAACCACGGCGACTCCTGCGGCAGAAGCGCCTTGATGTTCCTGTACAGCTCCGGCATGCCCTCGATGGGCGTCGGCTCGTTGACAAACGTCTCACGGAGGATGCCCACGGGATCGCTCGTCTGCGTCAGCTTGATCGTGTCGTCAATGTCTGCCGAGACCCCACTCCGTTAGCCGCCAACGCTTCGTCCGGATCTCACTCCAGCCCCCCCCCCCCCCCCCCAACGCACGTACCTGAGATGATGGCCCAGCCCTCCGGCGCGGCGAAGAAGGTCTTCATCTCCAGCAGGCCCGTCGCCCCGCGCGGCACAGCGGCGCTCGACGTCACCATCGTGCCAGAAGGCTGGTCGCCGACCTTGAGCGTGTCGGTGCTGATTCCGTTGGTCCCCGAGGGACCCAGCTTGAGCTCCTTCTTCTGGTGCACGACGCGGAGGAGTCGCGAGGGCTGCACGTCCCAGAGGAACGGCAGCAGCCTCTCCTCGATCGTCTTCAGTTCCTCGGCGTCGTCGGCGAGTCCCAGCTTCTGGGCGACGCCCTGCACAATATCAACAATGGCGCACTTGGGCTCCTTCTCGAAGATGGCGGCGACAAACTCGGCCTGCCAGCTGCCTATGCGCGAGGGCTTGAAGGCCGTGTTGTCGAGGAGCCAAACAATGTCGTCGTCGGTGACGGGTCTACCCCAGGGGTTGTAGCTGCCGAGGTGCGAGAGCAGGCCGCTAGCTGTCATGAAGGCCGACTGCAGAGCCGGGACTCGGGGGTTTGGGAGCTGGGCCTCGAACTCGTCGAAACCACGTTCTTTGCGCGTTCGTTTCTGCATCTCGTCGGCGTATGCGGCGGCAGGCTTGCCATCGTCTTGGCCGGCCATGTTTGCGGTTTACGCGTGGCCTCGAGGTATTTATGCAGCTGTCTCGTTCCTAGCTGTGTCTATCGCCTCCCGACAAAGGCCTGGCGGTCACTCGGATGGATGTTGTGGGCAACGTGACTTGAGCACGGTGTGACTGAGGCCTTGGCGGCGAGTTGGTTGGTAGGCTGACGGCTCGAGGACGAAAGGCAGATGTAGATGTCTCGGGAGAGAAAGCGTTCTTTTGGGGAATCTTGTGGAGGGTGATGCATCCCGTAGGCTGTAACAAACAGGGAACAAGTTGTGATGCAGGCAGTGTGTCTCGGCTAGAGGAGGCGCATGTCTTCGTTGGGGACAGGCTACAGCAGCTTCAGGAGCTACACGTAGTATGCGGCGGACGAGCGAGTCAACGACTGTAGCAGGTAGGCGGACGCATACAGTCAGTCAACCATTGGTTCAGTTCCCCAGGTGCAACTCTCAAAGCCAGCGCCAGCGCCAAAACCATTGATGCATTGTGTCAGAGCTAAACCGGGTTGCGCTGCATCGTCTTGTGGGTGATGGGAACAAGACGTCAGTGACATGGTTTAGAGCAGCGTGCGACGAGCTGTGATAGGACGGTTCCATCCGATGGTCGCTGGCTACGGGCAAACCCAGTCGCAGATGGTCTTGGCTGGAAATGCATCCCCCATTTGGGATCCTGCCCCTTGTGACCGCCGTACCATATGACCGGGCAATGATGATGGACACATCTGGTGCAGCCCAAGGTGTGTCGGAGGCGTAGGAGAGAGGTGGAGGCATGGGATGATGGGGGCGGGTACGATAAAGGGGAGAGAGGGAGGGGGAGGGGGGGCGCGGGAGGCATCCCGGACCCACATAGCGTGCCCAGCCAGTGAGAAGGCAGTACGTAAGAAAAGCCCCGATCTCACGTGGTGGCGTCACTCGCAGCCAGCCACTATCAATCACGTGATCTGGTTCTGTGATGATACCTACCTACCTACCCAGGTAGGTAGGTAGGTAGGTAGGTACCTCTAGTAGGTATATTACAGCCAGAAAAAACAATAATATCAATAAAGATGGAAAAAGAAAAGAAAAAAAAGAGAGAGAGAAAGAAAGAAAGAAGAAGAACAAAAATCAGCAACACATTAGCAACGAAAAAGTTGGCAAAAAAGCTGTCCCTGGCAAGGCTCGAACTTGCGACCTTTGGATGTCCCTGGCTAATGCCCGAGTCATATGATGTGATAATATGAGACCAACGCTCTACCGACTGAGCCACAGAGACGTTTTGTGTGGAGTGTCGCGACGGCAGAAGGCGACAAGAAGGGGCTCATCGTCGGAAAGTGACAATGGGGCCGTGGGGTTAATGACACAGTTGGAAGCGGAGACGATCCTTCCTTGCGCCACAGAGGCTGTGTCTGCTGTTGTGGCTTGACCCCTCGGAAAGTAGTGTAAACCATGCACGGAGTACTCTGACGACCGATCCTATGCTATCACCACCCGCTAGCATTCTCATATTGGCATCTTGGAAGTTTTGAGTCGGTCTAGATTTTCACATTCCTGCGTTTCAAAAGTTCTCTCAGGAAACTTATTGCCTCGATGTGGTTTAGGCAGCTTAATGTACGGATACTTCTGGGAGGTACATCGCGCCATCATACTTCCAGCTTTCCACTCCAGTTTGCAGACGACCGAATACGTTACACTCACCTAGACCCAAATTTTTAGATATTAACCCAAGTCATTTCACATTAAATGTCTTCTTGTCTTCCTTGTCTTCCTTGTCTTGTATTCTAAAACCTCTTTACGTATTGTGCACCCCTTCTGGTCCCATTACATGTCGTGGTTGACAGTCGGTCTCAAGGACTCCATAAGAAGTCTAGTTAATAATCTCATCGCTTGACTATATACAACTACCTAGATATCTCTATGCAGAATATATTGTTTGTATCCGCAGAGACACTTCTCAGCATAATGGGAAGTGTGTCACGCGTTGAAGCACACAGCAGAGCGTATGAGACTGACTGAAATGAAAGCTTATTCCTATGAAAGTAAGGTTATGAAAAAGGTATCATATATATAGGCAAACATTTCTATTAACTCATGAAACGCCGCGTGATGCTGCAAATTACAAGCCTTATGCTCAGCGCTGGGTGTGTGGTTGAGGCTATCGTGGCAAAATGATACCCTTTATGATAGGAACCACCGGACCATCTCCAAGGATTTTTGTCCCAGGGTCGCTGCCGAAATCTCACGGTTTGCGAACATCACTTCTAGGTAGCTGTTTCACTAATAAGTTTTCTTTACCGCCAGAAATGGTGATACCGCGAACCGAAATACCCATCGATAGACTGTGACTTGGTCCAGAGACTGTCACTGTGCAGGCCGCGTTCTTTGGTACCCTCACCAAGTCGGACTGCAGGGCCGACACAACTACACAGAGAAATATGCCGGTATCGTTCCGATGGTTATGGTTGACAGGATGAGAACGATAAGCCTCCACGCTCAGCGAGGCTGCTCCAGGTGATATGCCGCAGCTCTATGCCGCTGAAACCGCAAGGCTCTTTGATGTAGAAGGAACGGGGAAAATGCGAGGATGGGTAGGCCGCTTCTTTGTGCACGTCTGACCGTAAGACCGTAGCTACACTGATCCATCCCCTCACCATTACACTGTCTCAATTGGAATCCCTGACTTCTTATCAGACCAGCTGTGATAACCGTGCAGTCTGTCACCCAGACTTCTCTAGTCAGTCCAGGCAGCAACCACCTTTTCGGCCCTCGCGCTGTCCTCCAAGATGACGCCCTTTCTATCCTCGCTCCTGGGGACGATGCCCACCTCGAAGGGTTCGGGTTCCAGCACCAGCGCGTCGTGATACCCCGTCTCGATGCCGGCATCCAGGCGTCCCTTGGCGACGACGTCAAACTCCCACGCCAGCTTCGCGATAGTGATCATGACTTGGTTCTCCGCGTAGTCGGACCCGGGACACACGCGCCGGCCAGCGCCAAAGGCGTACGTCGCGTGGCGCTTCTGCGTCTCGGCGGCGTCCCGCATCGAAGGCCTGACGCCCCACTCGTTTTCCAAGTACCGCTCGGGTCTGTACTCCTGCGGGTGGTCGTACCACTCGTCGTCCATGTGTATGGTCCACGTGTTCAGTATGAAGGTGGTGCCCTTGGGCAACTTGAAGCCGCAGTAGGTGTCGTCTCGAGCGAGCACCCTCGGGAGCCCTACCGGCGTAGCTGGGCGCCAGCGCATCACCTACGAGCGTCAGTATCCGTCTCTCATGCCGTGAAAATGAACGCGATATTGCCTACCTCTGCCAAGCAAGCGCTCAGGTACTTTGCTTTGTGAAGATCGTCCGGCCCGGGCGCTCTGCCCTGCCAAATCGAATCAACCTCTGCCTGTATCCGCTTCTGCACTTCGGGGTACATTCCCATGACCAGAATCATGCTCCTGGTCGTAGCAAAGACGGTGTCGACGGCAGCATCCACCGTGCCAACTCCGAACGAAGCCAGCTCATGGTCTCCGAATTTCAACTCCTTGGACTCTTCATCGAGAAGCTGTGTCATGAGAGACCTGTTCTCGGCGCTCTTCGTCCCCTGGCTGATCCTAGCGTGCTTCATCTTGGCGCCATCGAGCGCGTGGTCCATGATCTTCATCATGGCCGACCGAAGAGAGGCCGCCTCCCGCTTCCAGCCTGCAAGAAACGTGGGGACGTACTTCATGGCGGGGAAAATGTCGACGGGGGGCGCTCTGGCGGGCGTGAGGAACTTGAGCCAGGTCTTCTGCGCCTCGAAGTAGTACTCCGCCGAGCCCACACCGCTCTCGGCTATGCTCTGCCCGGCGATGATGGAAAAGGGCGTGGCCACGGCCCAGCGCCGCAGATGGCCCTGGAAGTTGTCTGCGTCGTTGAGGAGATCCCGCATCAGAAGCGCCGCCTGCGCCTCCTGCACCGCGAGGACGCGCCGCAGATCAGCGGGCCCGAACAGATGGCGCAGAGCGGTCCGCGTCTTCTTGATCGTGTGGTCGTTTTTCATGAAGAGGATGGCTTCCGGGTTGACGAGCTGGAAGGGGATGTACGGCTGCTGGCGGTCCGAGTACAGAGCGCCGCGTTTCTCAAAGAGCTCCCGCACGTGTTCCGCGCTCGAGAGCACGACGTAGTTGTTCGCCCCGACCTTGAAGCCCATGATGTCGCCGTACGTCTTTGCCCACTCTCGAAACTTGAGGAAGGCCTTTGCCGGCGGAAGTTGCAGCGCGTTGCCCACGACCAAGACGGGCGGAGGTCCTGGTGGGAAGTCCCTTGGCCTTCTGGTGGAGAGGACCCAAGATGCGAGCAAGTAAACGGCCGCCGCCGCCGCCGCGGTGCAGGCAGCGACAGCCAGCAAGCCTGGATGCCACATCAACGAGACGAGCTGCATTACGCCTGTGGTTTCTGGTAACGGCGTAACGGAGTCGAAAATGATCAGACGCAGAATTCCGGCAACGGGAAACATCTTATGCGGATTGGCAAACCGGCCATGGCCGCCGCTTATCTTTCCTTGATGCTTGTATATTCCACGTAAGCCGGCAGTTCTTGAATCTGCAGTCAGCCGCCTCTAATGCCGCTTATTGTACGACCCGGCATATCAACTGCAGCTCTTTGCAGGGGATGACTAAATCTGACTGGTGAGATTTCGACGCCCCCGCTAGTATGAGGGTATGAGGGCCGTCCCACGTAGCAAGTTGATCTATACCCTTGCGTCTGCCGTGTAGGCCACGACATATCCCGCACGAACCAGGCGAGACGCTACGAAAATCTGACCGGCGAAATCCACACGATGGAGGCCGAGATACGTTCAGCCCGCACATCATACGACTCTGCAAAGGCACGCATCAGGTGTATATGCACTGGGATTCCGGTTGCGGTATACCGAGAAACTCGTGTAGGCCGTTCTGGCCAACCATGCGGGCCTGCTTGGCAGGACGCGTTACGCAGTTGGGAACTGCCATGCAAAAGCTATCGAATTCTGCATTTGGGCCTGATCCTCGGCATTCTAGCGGCGCCCACCCAGGGTGACACCGAGTTGACGAAATAAGGCGCGTCGCAAAAGATGAAGGGGCTCAATAGAAACGCAGCATGAGTTTAGACACAATATTGGAAGGTATGAGACCATTGAATTTAGCCTATGATACGCTCCAATATCAATATTACCGCGGAGAAGTGTCGAAACATACCGGGGCGTCTGGAAATGAATGGCCAACAGTAGTCAAAGTGCAAAACATAAACGCAATGAGGCCGGATGCCGATTCCCGCAACGGCTAGCCGGGTCAGGTAATTCACACATCTCCCACGGACGAAAGTGCACCTTGTTAGCTTCTGCATCATTGCGAATAGGATGTCATCAATGACTGCAATGTTCGTTGCCGTGTCCTCTTCTTGAAGCGCAGGCTACAGCAGGCCTAACCTTTGCTAGCCAGATTGTGAACCCATTTTCTCTTATTCATGAGTCATCCGGAAGTCCAACCCGTATCAAATCTTTCGGAAGATTCTGACCAAGCCATCAGGTAGCTTATCGCTTAATGCCTTATTATCGTGAGTGCACGAAGATTACAAATTGCAACTGCTTTCAAATAAGTAAGTGAATCGGTAATCATTTCTACTGTTATCTTCTGCTTGTCATGTGTCTAAAAACGGCTGTATAATGATATAGATGTAACAGCCCATGTCCCGGGACTGATACCCTTGTTAACTACGTACGGTTCGAAGTTAATGGCAAAGCAGAATATCTGCCTGCTCTGGGCATACTCGCAGCAACTGGTTTCCCAGCTCAGCCAACCCACGTCCACCTCAATTCCAGCGGGTCTTCGAGTAATGAATAATAACTACAGAAACAACTAGTGGTTAACAAGTTCTCGGACAAGACACCCTGCTGCATATTGAGTAATGATACATGCTAACCGTCAGTACCAATAAATAGGATTAATTTAGAGGGTTTACATTGCAGTCGATGCT
Organism: Colletotrichum falcatum; assembly: GCA_019425465.1. Taxonomy (NCBI): domain Eukaryota; kingdom Fungi; phylum Ascomycota; class Sordariomycetes; order Glomerellales; family Glomerellaceae; genus Colletotrichum; species Colletotrichum falcatum. Next base: position 170,582 of record SWKJ01000191.1, read on the forward strand.
GAATAGGTCTTGAGCCATCACTGTGTGTACAACTCATGGTCCATCTTGGCGACCTATTGCAATCGATGTGACACGTCGCCCCCTCGAGCATCTTACCGAGAAAGTGCAGGGGGGGTTAAAGCCTATCGCATATTAATCTATTTAAGCAGCTCGACGAACTCAACTAACATGGCGTGGCTGTCGTCAGTCGCCCGCGGACGATGAGATCGTTCAAGGGCCGAATGTGGCGGCCTACGTTCAGCATGACCTGGTACCAGTATATGAAATCAAGTGTTTCACAGCTTACCAAGGCGGTCCCTCTTAAGGTCCAAGTGTTTCACAGCCATGGGGATATAGAACCAGGACTGATATCCGCGGATCCGTCACAATAGCTCAGGGCTGTTCATATCGACGAGACTATACACCTCCTCTTAGTCTAATCCCTGTGTCTATATCGAATTCCCGCTGCCACCTTCAATTTATCCGACGGTTAAACACCAATAGCACCATGCCATTGAGGGCTGTGATCCCTGCGACTGCCATCAAACATGCAGGTCACAACGCCACACGGTTGTTTTGACCCCGGCGCTATTTCAAGAAGCCACATCGTACGTTTATAAGGCATATGAGCATGGTGATATACCCCCTTCAGAAAACGCACCCGACGACCGTGCCACGACGTGTGCTGGTTCGAAACGTCCCAGATCATATCACAACATCATCCGGCAAAAGAGGTGGCCGCCCTACTTTCCCATGTTTTGCGCGAACCGTCAATCTACTGCGTAGCAAGTTGGCAGCTGGTTCTGAAACGCAAGGCTCATGGATCTTCTCGACTGGCGGAGTCGTTGTTCTCCCCGGCGCGGCTCTTCTCTCCCCTTTCTGGCTGATGTACGGATACGGAGTAGTTCTATGTATGTGGTGTGTCCCCCCCCCATGCATGCTGCGGGGAGGAGGCGAAGCGGCTAACGGTCGCCAGGCCTCTATTTTTCTCCTTCCACCGTCCGATCTTCGGCAAGCGGCGAAGTGGTTGCATTCAGGCCCTCCAGCATGATTCTCCTCAATGTGACAGAGCGACAAGGCTTGCGCAGAGATCCGCTATTTGGCAATGTTCTCTTATAGGGGTGTAACCGTTAAGGGGGGGGGGATTGAGTTGTTTGGCCATGTATACAGTATCGATGCCACTGCCGAAGGTTGCATGCATCACATCGACGTACTACGCCTGCTTGATCGTCGGGATGGGAACAGAGACCACATTGGCAGGATGGCAAATGCAGTCTCATGCTGCGCAGGCCGCCCGCCCAAACGGACATGGGAAACCAAATGGCTAGGTCGCATCACTTCGGCACCACGTGCTGTGACAGCTCACAGTATTGAGGATATTGACAAGCCCTTCCGCAGCCGATCTCAATATTCAACGCCGGACATGGCAGTGGAGTTAGGCTTCGTGACCCTGCAACGCTGCGCTTGGCGAGGGCATTGCGACGGCGTCGGTCTCGTCACCGAAGCACTGTTCCCAGCTTCTTTTAATTGAATTCCGTTGCAGCAACGCCTCTCGTCCCGGTACCTGTTGCTCTAACTCCACACCCTCCCTCGCCGTTTCTACATTGTACCCGTCGCAACCTTGACAGGCATCTATCGGCCAGGGACCGACCAGTACCTTAGTCGGAGGACAAGGATTGCGTGATTGTCAATCCCGGCCTGGCTAGAGCAGAGGTCAGTGCGGGAAGCGGACAGCAGGCGAGGCGGGCAGCAGGCCGCCCGCCCTTACACCCTCTTTTCTCCCTTGAAGCGAGACTCGTCGCGCTGGCCGCACTGTCAACTGAGGCTTGCATACATCATGGATGGATTTGCAAGAGATGACCCCAGGTTTGTAAGCGTGGCGGTCAGCTTGCCCCGCACATCGAGCAGCGCAGGAGGGGGGGGGTTGAGTACATGTGTAGGTATGCCAGCAGACTTGGGCATGGTTTCTTTTTTTCTCCCTGACGACAACTCTCTGCCTTGCCGCCTTTCAACATGAGACTGCCACTTATTAAACGCCATGGGCTCCCTCGATCCCCCTAATGATAGAGAAACGGGGTCAGGCATGGAAACAGGACAAAGCGAACGGGGTCGTTTTCGTATTCTACGTGTAGAAGAGACTGCAGCCCAGAGTGACCAATTTCCGCCAGTACGAGGACAGCCCCGTTCGTTGGACGTTGCCGCCAACATCAGATGGGGGAGCAGACGGGCCAGAACTCCGATGGCACATCAGGAAGATGGAATGAAGGGCGGCCCTTACACGCCTCTGTTTGTATTGACCGAGATACGCCCATATGAACCGGGTCCAGGTCAGTAAGTGACGAAACCCGGCTCTTGGCCAGCATAGATCTGCCGGGCGGAGAACGGTTGACCGTGCTCCGGCGCCGCGTCGGGCCTGGGTCCCGGCACGCAAGCAAACCCAGGTCGCCGTCATTACCCGGCCAAAGGCTGAGCGGCCTCGGAGTTCACAGTTGACTTTTGTAACACACCCAAGGGAGGGGTGTTCCACGGGCGACGAAGGGGTCCTTACTTCCTGTGCGTGCGTGTGTGTGTGTGTGTGTGTGTGTGTGTGTGTGTGTCTCGAGGTCGACACAGGGTCCACAAAGAACAATCCTTACTACGTATTCGTAGAGGGTGAAAAGTTAATCTCAGCTCATCTTTTTTCTTTTCTCGCTAGCCTTCTCCGAGACTTCAGACGCACACAGGCCATGGGCCTGAAGCCCGTCCCGGTATCCCAACGGGCTCCATCCCCGAACTAACCCCCCCTCCTCCCTTTGCCGCGGTGCTCCACGTTTTCTAGACGCTCGCGAGACAACATGCGCCGTAACCACTGGTTTATGTAGGGAATGCGACCAAGGAATGCCTGCCGCCCTCTGTGTCCCTCGCCGTCGCACCTACGACGATGGAAACAGATGGTTGTCACCAAGCCCCCCCCCCCCCCCCCCTGGTGTAGGTCCTGCCACACGCGTGATCACGACCGTCAGACAACTCCTCGGCAAAAAGAAAAAGAAAGAAAGTCACAAGTCTGCGTGGGGAAGCGGACTAGGTGACTGGGTTAGCAGGCTCCTCGGCCATCGGTGGTGTGCAAGGGCTTTGATCCCGTCAAGGTGTTTGGGAAAAGATGCCCTCTTCTTTTCTTTACGCAGGGGCTATCCCGAAAGATGTGGTCAACGGCCGCACCCCCTGTTAGTCCACACCTCGATATATGCATGCGTCTTCCTCCCCTGTCTTTTGCATACATCGCATGTACTGCACGCCTCAGCGTGAGAATCTTTTCCTCCACCGGTTCCTGGCAGTGTTCTCAGTCCTTCGTTCCGGATCGTCGACTGTCGCCGTCCCAATGGCCCGAGGCCGTTCCACAACCACCGTTGATCACGATGATGGCCCGATGCGTTTGGGTTCTCCTTCGGACGGAGGCGGCACGCCCTCAGCAGCTCCCGACACTCGGCTCCCGTGAAGCTGTGAGAGCGGTGCCCCATCATCCTCGAGACGCACTGCTCTGGTTCCAATGAGTAAGTTCTTGCTCCAGGAGCCCCCCGGCAGGGGACAGGCATGTCATCGTCCCCCTCCGCCCGGCACTCAGGGTCTAGTGGGGGGCAATGAAAAAACCGCCTAAAAGCCATCGAGCGCCCGTAACGTTCGTCATGCTCCAGCAACACGCCTGTGTTTTTCCCGTTTCACGAACTCCCAGCACGGTTTGCTACTCTGCCTGATACAACGCGGGTGAACCGAAAGGTAGGGAACTTACTCAAACGAGTATGATGTACAGGAGAAAGAAACCCCTGCCTAAGTTCCGCTGTCAGAAACGGGACCCCACGCGGGACTTGGGTAAGATTGACAATATGCCACTCCGGACCACGCATTCTGTCGACGTTGGTCCCTCGCGGTTTTTTTCTCTCTCTTTTTTTTTTTTTTGGTTTTGTGTGCGGATGAATCTCGAAAAAAAAAATAGGGTTATCCGCATCGAGAGACCACATAGACTTGTCTTTGTGCCGCTCATACACAGCGCCGGGTCATCCCATACCACACACCGTGACTTTACTCTGCTGAGAAGAGCATGTTTAGACGGAGGAGTTATTCACGAACCTCGAGGACCGCGGCCGTCTCATCTCTTGTCAAGCCCATTAGTAAGCGGCGTCTGCCTTTCGCTTAGATCGGCATTGCAGAACCATACCCAACCACCATGTCTGTTTTCGTTGTCGCGATCCCCGCCCTCAACTCTATCGCGACAGCACGCTAGGTCTCTCAAAATGTCCAATGACGTCTGCTAGCCTCGGAGGGGTTTACCGGGACTGAACCAAGTTCCAGCCATGGAGGAGGGGGAGGGGGTCCGTCACAATGCGAGCGATAAGTGTCTGGTTCCCGTCCGCGGCCCATCGCGAGTGTACAAACCACCGTGTATTGTTATTGATTTTTACGCCCAAGGTTTTCTCAGTTATCACAAATGAATGTCCGCCAAGCACACGAAACCCGCTCAATGTCCTTTGCCAATTCGCATGGAGATCCTCAAGACGCATCCTGAGACCCGGAGCCCAGCCCTCCCGACCAGGGCTCGCCCATCTGTCACTGATCGCCGCCCGAGCCGTGCGTCGACATTCCCAAACAAGCACCGAGTCAGGCCTCCCCCCCTCCTGTTCTCTTTTCCCTCCAAGCCTCGCAGCTGAGCACCCGCCCCCCTCTGTAGCCGCATGCTTCGCCCCCGCGAGCTACTACGCAGCTGCCGTGTACGACAGGGGACAGTTTGCCTCCTCGGCGTCGCGTGCCTAGGTATCTCCAGCACATGAACCCGGTGACGTCAAGAGGGTCGCACGTAGACTAGAGATGACGGGCGTCCCATGATAGTTCGTCGAGCTCTATCCGCAGAGCCAGCGCGGCGGCGCACGTGAGCGCCCCCAGTCGCGACGAACCCAACCCAAACGACACGGACGATGGAAATGAGCCAGGGACGAACCCATTCTGTGGCTGGCGCACACGCCGCATTGTCCAAACGCCTCTGGTGGCCATTTGATATCGTGCTCGTGCGACAGAGACGCTATCCAGAATCCCGCCAGTTGGGGAATTGACGTGGCAAGCATGGATACTCGTCTCTCTCTCTCTCTCTCTCTCTCATATACTCGCGGCCCTAGCCTCTTCGCCCCCGGGCTCGATCGATGCGGGTCAAGCTAGGTAGATCTCGCATTGTCCCCAAGAGTCTAACTCAGAATAACGGCATGCTCTAAATTTGGAGTTCATGCACGATGTAGATTAAGGTAGGCTTGGGGACGCTTTACACTCCCCCCCCTCAACCCAGCCACAGCGGCCGGTCCACACCTCTGGGTTCGAGATGGTTTCGTTTGGCGTGAGCACATGTGTGCAGGCTGATCGGGAGCACGGGCACGGCGGGGGATGCTTGGGATCCCGCCGTCGACGATGGGCAATAAGGGGCAGCGATATTGGCAATCATGGCAAGGCACCGCTACCGAGGTTGGGTAGGCGAGGCGGCCGCCCGTAGTCTCGGCCAGGTATTCGTATGCTATAACATATTAAAACGCAGTATAAGTAACCCCTTTCCGTGACCTCGCTTCCGCTTCGGCCGGGACCCGGGTTCGGGACCGTCGACCGGTCACACTCATCAAGGCACCGAAATGAAGTCGCCGGCCCAGCCCCCCCTGTCAACATATCGAGGTGGGAGACGGCCAACGTCCGGTACCGCCCACAAGCCTCCGCCAAGTCGTCGCAGCCGTTCCGACAATGCTAAAAAATTTTTTTGGTTCTTCCATGTGCCAGTGGATGGCCTACCGGGGTTCGGCACAAGATCCGGGTAAAAAAAAGGGCATTGTGCGGATCGCCTCGGCCAGATTCGGATGGGATCCCTTTCCATCACACATCAACCGTAGACACGTCATCCCAAGTTGTGACGTAGGTATCCTTCCGCCTTTGCGGGGAAGGGCGTCTGCTCGTGGTTGAGACGATTCAATATTTCCTCGCCGCCAGTGCTGTCGGACAGCTCGGCACGTAGAAAAAGCAGACGGGAGACATGAGATAGACTCGCGGGCAATAAGCAGTCGCCGGACCCCACGTGTTGCATTGGTTTGGCCGCCAGGACGAACGGGTGACGGACCATGTTGAGACCATCTTACCTTTCGGCTGCGGAACCCCAGCCGAATTAGATAGGCTTTGTTTGCAAGGAGGCCCCCCCTTTGACGAGCGAATCCCGGAGCCAAAGGGCGTCCACGTGGATTCCCGCAATGATCATCGACCTGCCGAAATAGGAACAGGGAAAATGAAATGAGATGAAAAAAAAAAAAGAGTTGGGCTGCGAATGTTGAGGAGGCTTGCTTCGCAGAGGGCATCATCCTGCATTGACCTAATGCAGGTGACGAATACTTGGTTGACGTCCCTGACGCGTCAAGGTCGTGTTGAAGCTACAAGTATTGCCTAATCGGGCTCGAGGTCCATGCTGGTTCGTTCGCCTATCTGATATTGTTCCCAAACCGGTTCCTCCCCGCCTCTTCAACAAGAGTCATGAGCATCACGCAGCATCGCACATGCTCGGCGGCTTCAAGGGCTCTCCCGGATTCCACCAAAGAAAGAAAAGCACCGCCTTTATTTCTGCCCCGTAGCACCTGGCGAGCCACCCGCGAGCCCCCCGCGGCTCAAGCGTTACATCGCCAATTCGATAAGACGGGGGGGGTTCGGACATCCAGATTCCTGATTGGGAACACATGCCCGCGGCAGCGAGGGGGGGGGGCAACAGGCCAACGGCGGTCTGTGTTACAAACGCAAACGCGCGGAAATGAAGGCCTTCCTAAACGACGATACGTCCCACCCATCACGGATGGGATAGACCCTCCCCTTCACGCCGTCGGTTGCTACCTTCTCGATTTAAGGGTTTTCCTGCTCTCTTGGAAGCCTGATTTCGCCTGCGCTATTCAGCCCATACATGCCATGTAGTATGCTATTGCCCGGGGTCAACCCCCTCCCCCGAGGAGTCTCATGATCGTCATGGTGAGGAGGAGGAGGAGGAGGAGGAGGAGGAGGAGGAGAGGAGGATGAGAGAGGGGCTTTTCGCCAAGCCCAACCCAACAAGCCTGGCTCCCGTTGTTCGCACTTAAATACAATGATCGCCGGGTTCGCCCTCCATGACGATGTTTCTGTTTCTTCTGCAGCGCCCTGCTGCTCATCATCGTCGCCACAGCCGCCAAACACTCGTTCTCAGCCATAGCATTCATTCTCGTCCGCAGAGATACCCCCCCTGAAGCAAAGAAACTTCCGCGGACAAGGTCGATCAACACAACCCCCCCCTCTCCCCGAGCAACGCACACACACACATCTCAAAAAACTTGCTAGCCCGCACCATGAAGCCCACCGGCCTCAAGAAGTTCCTCGCCGGAGGCGCGCTGGCGTCGGGGGCGCTGGCGCAGGCCACCAGCGGCGACCTCACCATCCTCTCCATGAACGTCGCCGGCCTGCCAGAGTTCCTCCAGAACAACGAGGTGCCCGGAGACAAGACGACAAACTCCAAGACAATAGGCACCTTGTTCGCCGCGTACAACTACGGCATCATCCACGCACAAGAGGTGAGTCCCAGAGAGGACAGCGAGAGAGAAGAGAAAAGAGCCTTGTTCCAAACACACAAACAAACGCCCGCCGATCCCGTGCGGGTCGGGAGGCCACACGACTCGCGCATGAGCCACATTCTGTCCCGTCCCCCCCCCCCTTCCTTCAGCTCATCTTAACTCCAAACGCATGAAAACAACCTCAAGCTCTGCCCCATCTTCCCATTGTCACTGTTTCACGAACCCCTGAACTCTAAAAAAAAACCATAATGTTGTATATATCGCACCATGTCACATAGACGAGATGCGTGGAACAGACCATGCAATACCCACTTGCGAGGTCGGAGAAATAGCATTCGCTGACGTTTCCCCCTTCCCTCTCGCAACAACAGGACTTCAACTACCATGCCTACATCTACCAGACGGACACGCACCCGTTCCGCAGCGCGACGTCGGGCGGCGTCCCGTTCGGCTCCGGCCTCAACACGCTCTCCAACTACGACTGGATCGACTTTGAGCGTGTCAAGTGGGACACGTGCTCCAACGCCTCGGGCTCCGACTGCCTGACGCCCAAGGGCTTCACCTTTATGCGCGTGCGGCTCGCCGAGGGCGCCTACGTCGACGTCTACAACCTGCACGCCGACGCCGGCACCGAGGCCGACGACGTAAAGGCCCGCAGCAGCAACCTGAAGCAGGTGGCCGACTACATCGACGCCAACAGCGCCGGCAACGCCGTCCTCGTCTTCGGCGACACCAACAGCCGCTACACCCGCCCCAACGACGGCGTCACCGTCTTCGGCGCCCAGAACAACCTCACCGACGCCTGGGTCGAGCTCGTCCGCGGCGGCGTCGTGCCCGCCGTCGAGACGCTGTGCGACAACCCCAGCACCAACGACTACTGCGAGACGGTCGACAAGTCCTTCTACCGCGGCGGGCCCCTCGTCGACCTCCGCGCCACCCACTGGGGCTACGAGAGCAAAAAGTTCCTCCAGCCCGGCGGCAACATCCTCTCGGACCACAACCCCATCACGGCCAACTTCACCTGGTCCCTGTCCGCCGCCCTGCGCCAGTCCGACTTCTCCGGCGGGCCCCACGGCGCCTGGTTCTCCGACGTGCCCGCGCTCGCCGCCGCCGGGTCCCGGCCCAAGGCCGCCAGGCTCTCCTTCAGCGGCAGCGAGCGCCTCGACTCGGTCGGCCTCACCCTCGCCGACGGCACCGCCTTCCGGCACGGCGGCGACGGCGGCGACCCCGCGACGCTCGACCTCGGCGCCTCCGAGTTCTGGACCGCCGCCACCCTCTGCACCGGCCAGAAGAGCGACCGGACGCGCAACTTTTACATCCGCGCGACCACCTCGGCCGGCAGGACGCTCGAGGCCGGCTCGCAGACCTCGGACTGCACGACCCACACGGCGCCCGCCGGCTGGCAGATTGCCGGCTTCATGGGGCGCGACGGCGACGAGATTGACAGATTAGCTTTCGTCTATGCGCCGCAGTAATGACTTTTTTTTCTCTTTGATATATTTGTATTTTCTTTTTTAAAAAAAACTTTTGCTTTCCCCCCTCCTACGCACGGGACGGGGAAGGGGGAAAAGAATCGTCATGATAGTAGATAGCCGAGACGAATCACAATTTTATTTTTCTAATTCAATTGCCCCCCCCCCCCCCCCCCCCTCCCTCTTCAAGTTGCTCTCTATCTCTCTCGCGCCAGCCTGCCGATCGTGTCTTTCAAGTGCCGGATTCCCTGTCACCCCGGGGGGGGGGGGGGGGGCGGACGGGGGACCGTGGGCTGCTTGGACAATGATCAGTTCCCGCGGTGTCAATGGCGAAACTCGGGGAAAATAATGGAGTTTTGCTGTGACAGCTGCTCTCCCCCCCCCCTCGACCGTGACGCAATCCATGACTCGGTGTCGTCTCCATCCGTCGCAGATGTATGGGTTGAAGCGTCTGATGTCTGGACAAGTACTCCGTAGTACTTGCTAATACTACCAAGCCAAACGCACGAGGCCTTGTCACCCCCCAGCGGCACGAACGGCTGCTCTGTCCTCGGAATGCGATTTCGTCTTTGTTTCCCTTGTCGATCAGTTGCCCTCTTTGGGTGGGGGTTTTTTTTTCTCTTTCTCTTTTCTTCTTTTCTTCTTCTCCACCCTTACCTCAATGCCGGGGAGGGGGCAACTGAAATACACGTGTAGGCGTGGTCAGGGTCCAACAAAGACGAGACCGAGACAATTCGTCAGTAGGAACGGATGCTATCGAATTTTGCTCCCCCAAGCCCGGTTGATGTGGGTGCGATCAGCCCCCCCTAGAGTGAGGTGAGCTTACCAATGCTCGAATCGGGAGATTGACAGTCCAGCCCTCCAGCAGGCCGATCAGCCAATTTAGCCATGCGATCCGACTCCCGTCCGATCCCCTCCCCATATGGAGACGAATAAGGAAGGGAGGTGAGCGATGATGATGATGATCATCATCATCATCTACAGGGTCTCGGCCGCCGGGTCTGTAAGTCAACAAAGCACGGGGGAGAAAAAAAAAGGCCGCTGCTGGCACGCTCTGGCCCTGTCCTGTCCTGACCGGCCAGACGCCTCACGCACGTTCGCCGCCCCAAGTCCCGCTGCAGAGGAGAACGCCGTCTCATTTCCCATGCGTCGGCCGCAGCTTTGGGCTTCGAGGCTGTGACAGAGGCTCGGCGTAAGCCCCAATAAGAGTGTGGGCACCTCGAAAGAGAAAAGAAGGAAAAAAGAAAAAAAAAATCGCACGAGATAGTTTTTGTTGGTTGAACCTAAAAAAAGAGTGGCGGTTGGGGGGGGGGGGGGTGAGCGGCCACGAACCTTTCCTTTGCCGGCGTTGATGGGGCAATGGGTGGATTTCCTGTGTGCCGTACCATATTCGGGTTTCCCGATCCAACGATCATCACCTACCTACCGGTCGCTCGCGACTAGGACGCAAGCGACAGCCTTTTAGCGGCGGGACTACCGGCCAAGATGAAGGAGGGCAGGTGTGCGAAATGATCACGGCAAGAAAGCGTACACGCCAGCCGCTCCTATTGCTATCCGAGGCCGGAGTTCAGGTCCGGCCGAACACGCGCACACCTTGGGGGGGAGAGCAGCTCCCTGGCTAGCTGCAGAGGCGAACCCCCCAAGTCGATGCTCCCACGTCCGTGAGTTGCTACTGGTTCCCACAATGTTGGACGGTCCGATCGTGCCCCAATCTGGCGTCAGAAGCGACGGCTAAGACGCCATCGTGGCTGTCAGCGAGCATCGGCAAGGGGGGGGGAGGGGGAGACCATACAAACTCTGCCGTGGTGCCATAGCTCCTCGCGAAGCTCTCCCGTCTTGGGGAGAGAGATGGAGAAAAGAGGAGAGATGGAGGGAGAGAGGAGGGGCCGCGCCCAACCGGCTAGCTGTAGCGCTGACGAGAAGCAAAATGCCTGGAGCCGAGCAAACGTCGGCGCAGCCGCGGTTTGATGAGCTTGATCCTGTGGCATAGCCGGGCATCGTCGGCAGAGACGGGGTGACAATGGCTGACACTCAATCAATCTCTGGCAGCCCTCCGATGATGCTTGGTGAGATGAGCTGCGCAACGACATCTGTGCGGCGCGGTAGGTAGGCATGGTAGGCTGCTCTCGATACTGGCATCATTCCCCACACCCTGGGAGGAGGTCGTGACGGAGGGAAATGTCATAGCGCACTGCCGCCCGAGTGTGTGTAACCATGTGAGGACGAGGGGGGGGGGGGGGGACCACCGTCTGCGTGAGCTTCGATACTGTCAAAAGGCCGACAGGTACGGAGCATGTATCGACTCCAAGTGTCCCCGCAGCCGGAATGCGCGGCTAGCGTGGTCTTTTGGGGGGAGGACTGGAAGGGATTCCGCAGTCCTTTGGATCCTCCGCAGATCCGCCAAAGGATTGAGAGGACCGGACTGCGCTCCGGGGCGACCGAAGCAGCTCGTGAACCAAGAACTCTCCGGTCGTTGCCTGTAACACACGTTGGACTCGAATCCCCCCCCCAAAGTTCAAAACATGGGCGCCCAAGGACGGAGTTCGGCCAACTTTGTGCAACATGAAGCAGTGCGGCTGCTAACATGAGACGGCGTCAAAGATGGTTGTTAGAGATTGGATGGGGGGGGGGGGGGGGGGGGGTGGAGAAATGACGGACAAGTTCGCCGCTACCCAGGGGTCCAGCCGTCCCGGGGAAGCAGGTCGACCTCTCCGCCGAGCGCACCGGTTCGCGCGAAGCAATGCCCCTGTTGCTGAGAAAAAGACTTGCCCGTGTTTGATTGGGAAACGAGACCGATTCCGTCCGAAGCGGGCAGCAAAGAGCCCGTCCGGTCTTGGCAGCCATGTATTCGCGGGCCGGTAATTCGTCTTGTATTGCTTGTTTTGTATCGTACCGGCCAGAGTGCCAAGCAGATACGCACCCCGGGACTGCCAACCATTCCCGTGAGGATTCTAGGTAGAGCATGTTCGGGTTCTTTGTGACCAAAAAAAAAGAGTCCTCGATAGGCTCCGTTGGGGGGGGGGGGGGGGGGGGGCTGCCTGCTTTTGTCCATGGCGTATCCGTATTCGTACCAAAGGTCGTGAAGAGCAATTCAAACTGCTTCAGCCTGGTAGCTTCTCATGCAGATGCTGCATGCGCGACACGGCCGGAAGCCAGGAAGAAGGGCCGCGGCGCCATGATCCGCGCGCCAAGAGGGCACAGCATACATGGCACGACAGTATGACCAACCGGCTCTCCATCTCGTAGCCACAACTCCGTCATGAGGCAGTGGCGGAAACCGGAGGGGGAGAAGGGAGGGAGAAGAGAGGACGGCGGAATCGATAGGCAGGGTTGCCGCCGGCTGCGAGTCCCTCCCCCCCGAACGCCACAGTCGGCCGTGTTGGTAATTACTGCAGTGAAGCACATTCCTTTCTGGGCGACGTGTTTGCCTCATGTTGGGGCCGCCAGACCTGCGCGACATGATAAATGAGTGTTCCCTGTCCAATACAGGCACTTGCTCCGGGTTCCTGGGATGGTCGATGCCAGGGCCGAGGCCGAGGCCAAAAGCGCAAAGGTTTTCTGACATGTCGCTTTCCGGGCCCGGCGCATGCGACAAAGCGGCGTGGTAAGCTGAAGTTAATTATCCGTACTTTGCACATCCCAGGCTGGAAGAGGCAGAGAAAGGCCGGCCGACGAACCCCTGGTTCAATTCCGGCCTTGAAGGTAGTGGGCAGGGACCCAGCCGCGGGTTCTTTTAGAGACGATTATCCATCCGCATCTAGGTACGCACAGCAAGGTATGTACAGCTAGAGTTTGCTGTCGTTGTGATCATCGCGCGTGGGGGGGGGGAGGAGACTTGGAAGGGCTGGCAGTCGAGCCAATTGATAGCGCCGACCTGTATTGATCTTCATTCCCCAGGCCCCATTGGTGGAATGTGTAATCAGACAACAACAGTCCCGCTGTCATGTTCTTCTCATGGAGTAGGACGGACGGGGTGTACGGAGTATATGTACCTGTATATCGATGAGGACCAGGGAGCCGAGAGGGTTGATTTGATCGCCTTCACGGCCGACGAAACCCCTGGCTGTGCAGCCGGCGAGTCGGGAAACTTTCATTCCATCACGCCCTCCTCTCTTGGGTCCTGGTCACAGGTCAAAGGTGGAATGGGTAGCCGGACGACATCCGGACATGCGGTGGGCCTCCTATCGCATGGAGCGGGACCGTCAAAAAAAAGTTTAGATGCAAAATATGTATTGCTTGTACGAGTAAAATGCATCTATGCGCTGGGGGAGGGGATCGGCGTTTTTGAAGAAAATGTAGCTTTCCAATAATTCTCATCCATGTGTGTGATGGGCATGCATGCAGCAGCAACGTCGTTACACTGCACATGCCACCGACGGATGCTCATCAACGAAATGCATGCCGTCGCTCAAAGCAGAAGAAATCGACGGCGACGAGGCTTCCATTCGCAAGCCACCGAGGGCCTAGAAGTACCCGTAGACCGTAGACCGTAGACGGGTAGCCTCTGCTGCTGTACCACACCACCACGAAGCCCTTGGCACGCGAGGAAAACGACAAAGATTCCTCAACGGCCAATTTGTGGACCACCTTATGGGCCGCCCAGGCTAGCCGAGGACAGGCAAATGAGGCTATCTTTCGTCCCGGTCGCAGATGTGTGATCCAACACCTCCCGGCGAGGTGACGAGGGTGCATGAATGCATGGATGCATGGTGAAGCACCCACCCCCTCCCTCCCCCGGCCACAGCTACCTACCTATGTAATACTACAATGTGCATACTTCGTAGGTAGCAAGCAGCTGCGCACGACAGGACGGGACGCAGAAGTCAACCACTGGCCCGCCGTCATTCAAGCTCGTACAAGTTCTGTACAAAGCATACCCATCTCCACAAGCATCGACACGTAATCGGCCGCTGAACGCTATTTCGTTAGCCCGACGAGGAGATGAGGTTTGCAGGCGAGGGCTCATCGACTCCCGGTTTGGCGTATCCCCCCCCCCGTAAAGAAAGGTCTGCACCTGCACCATGGGCAGGCCCGGCCAGCAACTAGGCGGCGAGAATCAAGATATTTGCAGAGCTGCAAGCCAGCAAGGTCGAGCACAGATCGGCGCTACAGGTGCTACTGCAAAGACGACAATGTTTCCCACACAGTAGCGGTGCTCGAGGACTCGAAGCCCGGTCCCTACCGTAGCAGATCGGGCTAAGAAGTACCGTATTAGGTATACTACTGCGCGTAGTACCTGGGTATAGTCGGTATAGTGCGTGCGTGGTATTGAGCTCGAGAGCCAGGACCCACCGTCGTGAGATGGTCCACGAGGTGTCCGTACCTATTGAGGGCTGGCGGTATCCGTAATCGTCCGGACCTATCTGCCAACAGGGGTCTTGCAGGGATGGAAGCGGGCCAGGCTCGGGGAGCGGACGGCGGGGCGGAAGAGCTGACGGTGCAGTATTGATTCAATGATTGACCGATTGCCTAAACTAGGTAGCCGTCAATTGATGGAGCTATATCCGTATTCCTGACGAGAGGCCAGCGATGCGGAGGATCCGGTTCTTGGGGAGCTGCAACAGGGCCGACCGCCGGCTCCTCCTTCTTACTACGACGTGGTCTGGCAGGTACGGTAGTAACGGCGACGAGTTCGAAGTCGAGAACTTGGTCGGAAGGAGGTTGTAATGATGACGGGTCCAGGGGTCAGGAGGTTTCCGGGGATGCGACACAATGGGTTTGTTTGGGAGTCGAGACCATCGTCGCGTGCTCCGGTATTAGCAAACGATGCTGAGGTTGGAGTGCAGAAGCCAGAGGTACAACGGTCGTACTAGGGGGTGTTGATGACATAATTCTCTCGGGTTGTCCCTGTGTCCCTTAGCCAGCATGTCCGCTGAAGCAACGGGTTGCAGGTACCTGCCCACCTGGGGGACAAACCGGTACGTACCGGGCCTACAATCAAGAAAGTGCGGACATCGTGAAAATCGCGACTCGCGACTCCTCCGCACGAGGAAGGAACAGGTATTTACTGATACTTAACCTGTGTAGGTACAAACAAATGCAGGAAAGGAAAGGACGTTGGTCGGGCCTGGGCCTTCTCACCTTCCCGCCATCAAGCGAACCTGTCGTGTCAAAACAAATTCTCAGGCGTACCTGCCTACGGTGGGTGCATCGCATGTGAACATTATCCATCCATCCATCCATCCACCATCCGCCATCATCATGTCATCGCCCTCCCACCTCACTCGATATCGAGTGACACAAAGCCACCAAGACCACGCATTCCTTTTCCTCCTCCGACCGACCGTCACCTGACCATCCAGCGCCTTCCACCATTGAACGCCAACCTCGCCGCCCAGCCATTCGCCGTCGCCTGCTGCGATCCCCGAGATGAGGGCGTTCAGCAGCCGCAGAGGGAAACCGACGTTTGCACGGGAAGAAGCAAGCTGCCACCTCAGCAAAGCAACTCTGCAACAAGCAACACTGCGTCAACGAGACGCATCCCACCCCCCGGAACAAGCAAATTGTCGAGCTGCACCGACAGCCAGACTGCCAGCCATCCCGCACTAATATCGATACCTACGGATACTTCGTACATTTGTGCGTACAGCGAGCGCAGTCCTCACTGTCGTTGCCCAACTGAGACGGAATATTAGGCCGCGCTGCGTCACTTCGAACCAGACTTCTACCCCGGCCATGTCACATCGCAGGCGGGCTTCCAACGCCCTCGCAACCTACCGCCTGCCTAGATAGCTATGATAACCATTGCCTACCTATTGCCTCACAACCTACCCTGTGCAGGGCGAGCACAAGCACACAGCAATGCACTGACTGCACCGCATGCCACACCGAGGCGCGGCATCTGTCACACACTCACTCTCCTCGCTGCTTCCCGGTACCACACATACGGCATAATCACATAGGCGCACACGCATGCATACCGTAATTACCCCATACTCAACCGCCCCAGATACCTATGATAGGCATGCCTGACAGCCGGCCGGCCTGGGCAAATTACAAACACCTTCACCGAGTCTCCGCTGGGCAGGGGTACGACGCAGCGACAGAATGCATCCCGAATAAGCTTCTTCAGCGCATCCTTCTCGGCATCCTTCTGTTACCTACTTACAAACCCATCGTCCATTAACAATGACGAAACCATCATGTATTGATGCACTTTGCCTCGCAAAACAACCCCCCACAAGGTCCACACTTCAAAGATCCACTGCCTCGTCCCGAGTGTCATAGTGTAGGTCCTCTGCTCCACATCCATCGTGGTTCCTGCTGATTGATCACTCGGTGCCGAACAGCTTGGACTGATCCAGGTGGTATGGTACGGAGTACGGATACACCAAGACATAAACACCCAGCCGGTCTGTTTCTTGCTGTCATCTTCCTTGTCCACCCACGGAGTGGAATGCACAATTGTTGTCTGGACAGGGCCTACGGCGTCATCGTGCCCAACTGAGTCCGCCAGGGAGAAGGCGGCAATCCTCGACAGCTCTCATGATGGTGGCGTTAGACAGCCACACCAACCATGGTTGCGCCTCTCCCGGCTGCGCCGCTCGCATGATGCCATGGCTACTGCAGGTCGCCGCCCCCTCTTTCTGTACGAAGTAGTACACTAGGTCAAAAACACTGATGCCCCCTGTAATACCGTGCAAATAGGTGCAGCAACCGAGTGTGCTCGGGGCAGCGTATACAAAGACGTCAAGCGCAACACAAACACAACAGGCCCGCGAGGACGAACAGTGCGCGCTTGTTTCCAGCGCCGTTGGGCCTCGGTAGAGTGATCCACGGCTGACCCGCACCACGACTACTTGGCCTGCACAAGCGCCGGCAAAACAAACAGACAGCCTTTCCAGGCTCTGGTGGATGATGGTTCAGAATGAGCACACCGACGCGATTCGCTGGATATGACTGGGCCGCCGTCTCCGCCGAATCTTGCGCTGTGGAAACCAATCTTGAAGGGCGACT
This sequence comes from Colletotrichum falcatum, assembly GCA_019425465.1. Classification (NCBI taxonomy): domain Eukaryota; kingdom Fungi; phylum Ascomycota; class Sordariomycetes; order Glomerellales; family Glomerellaceae; genus Colletotrichum; species Colletotrichum falcatum. The sequence goes on from SWKJ01000191.1 coordinate 187,566, forward strand.
GGCAGTGGCGAGCTTGTGGATTACCGGATGGCGCAGCAGAAACGTAAGCTGCAAGTACATCGGCGCTTTGCTCTCTGTCCGTACGCACATCGTGGGAAGAGGACCGAGTATCTGTTGGGAGCGTCAAGCAAGTATGCCCCTTATGGCTTGGATACGGCAGCCCCGCTCGACCCTGCGGCTTCGGACTCCGGTACAAGCATACGCAGTAAAAGCACGATGACGCAGCCCCCGCAGGTCCAACGGAAAGCGACATGCCCGTGATTTCGGGAGATGACGATCCAGAGGCAAGCGGCCTTCTCTCGACGCCGAGCTCTACCGTTCCGCGACACTCAGCGTCGAAAGAACAGCTTCTCCACAAACAGAGGATCTCAGGGACGGACGAAAAGGCTGTCGACGGGGACTGGCCCTTGTTCCGTGGAGAGTATCGAGTTCGACGGCAGCTCCGAATTCCAACAACAAAAAAACCAGGGACCGGTGTCAGTACGAGGCGGGTATTATTGCATTTCTGAATCACTAGCACGCACTTTCTCACTCCCTCTCCCCCCTCCTGGTCATGGGCTCAAACCAAAGTCGGCTGGCCGGCCGGCTGATGGCCTCGGAAGAAGAAGGCCGGCGCAGTTGCTCTGGGATACGCGACTGCGACTACGAATTTTCGCTCCCGACAGACTGGATCCTCCACCGCCATGCAGTGTAGCCCACACGCACCAACCTGGAGACCGGCAACGTTGGACCTAGTCAGGACCTAGTCAGGACCTAGGTGGTCTAGGGGAGAGAGGGCGCGATAAGATGGTCAGTGCTCCAGGACGGCCGGGCCAGGCACGATGAGAAAGGATTTATTCAATACGCCTCGGAAACGGCCATGGAGATTGACTCGTTTGTATCCATTTGATTGGGTTCCCGAAACTGGTCGCGTTGCAAGTCGTAACATGGTTGCCGACCTTTGAGGCGGGCCTACTACTAGTTGCGCAGCTGTTGTTGGAGATGCATCCAAACCCCGACAAGCGGAACCAGTCTCGCAAGCAAGAGGGAAGGAGGCCGAGGCGAAGCCACGAAACAAAGGCTGTCTGTGGGATCGGGGATTGCGTCAGGAATGTCAGCGTGTGAATGGTGGGAGGATCTGAATCGAGACGATGGTTGAAAAGGCGTCGTCGTCCAGTTATGGTCGCTGGCGACCAAGGGGCAACTCGGCGGCGCTCCTTCACAAATTGCACCCTGCCAAAGCCAGACCAACAGGCAAGCAAGCAAGCCAGCTCGGCCAAGGCAAGGAAGGGCCGTGACCGAAGAGGGAAGAGACGACTTTTTTTTTTCCCTTTTTTTCTTTTTTTTTTTCTTTGATCTTTTCCATGGGGTCCGTATGGGTTCACACCAACCGACATGACTGCTTCCCCACTGGCCCAGGGACTGGAACCCGGGAACGACGACCCGTTGCCGACTAGGTACATATTAAAGACCTAGCCCCCTGCTAATCACCCTGCTTTCCAGGGCACCCGCCAAAGGTCCACTGGTGCACAATACAGTCACCGGACGGATACCTCTGGGTGGATAGGGCACAGTATTATCCGTACACCGTTGCCAGCCAAGGCGCCTGGCTGGTGTACTTCTAATAGTAGGTACATGGGTGGGTTGCAGGGGGGTACGAATAGGGTGTGTGTGTGTGACGTGGGGAGGGAGCAGAGAAGGGAAGGAAAAAGCAAAGAAGCGTGAGGGATCTGGGGAACCAACGAGCAACCGAGGGGCCTTAGCAACAACCCATCTGACGATGAGAGGAGGCTAGAGGGTTCGTGCGGGGAGCTCTTTGGCTTCGGATAGAGGGTGCAAATCAGCAGCAATATTGCAGGAGGACACGAGTGGGCATCGTGCTACTCTGGTTCATGGCACACGGCACGATGATGGATGGCAGTCGGCATGGCAAGAAAAGAGAAGCAACGGCGAACGGAGCTTGTCGTGGGCCGATTATTCATTCGGCTACCAATTGGCGGCCAACCACGGATTGATGACGGACATTTCTCTTTTTTGAGAGGTGGACAGTCTTTTTTTTTTTTCCGTCCTTTTGTGCGGCCGCCCTCAACAGTTGGCGTCTCGGTTCATGCAATCGAATTCTCCAGAAAACCAATGGTCTACGGATACACACTTGGTACGAATATCCGTATAAACCACGTACATAGTGCGTCGCCAGCCGGCCGGCCGTCTGGTTTGGACTTCTGAGCGGAGGCAAGTCCGTCGCCAAACCTTGCCCCTCCCTTACCCAGCGGGATGCCTCGAACCCTCTCGGGGTGGACAGTGGACACGAGGGAGGTCAGTTGTTTGGATTCGATCCTTTGACGATCTCGCCTCGCTTAATCCTGCAAAGGGCGGAACGGTGCCATGGAAATTGGAGCGGGAACCCCAGGCAGGCAGGCAGGCAGGCAGGCAGGACAGCTCCGCGGGCGCGCAGGACATCACCATGTGCGTACCAAGCACAAGTACGCATGTCGTTGCATCTGTGCGCCATCGGTGTTCTGCGTCTCCAAACCTCGCGAGTCACAGCACCGTCCGAGGACCGTCCAAGATTGCTGATAGTTCCGTCGATGATGCGGTTCCCCCTCACCTTCCCCGCCTCCGCCTCCGCCTCCCTCCCTTCCACCACCGATATACGCCCGACGCGCAGCCGTCATTAATCTCCCACTCTCGCCGATATACTCTTGTTGGAAAGTGCCCAACGACAAGAGAGCCCTGGAGTTGTCGCTTCTTGGGCTCCCCAAGTCTGGGTCGACCAGTCACCTGGCAGGCAGGCAGGCAGGCAGGTAGTTGGTTGAGTTCCCTGACAGCAAGCAAAGCAGCGCACCTCGCCTCGCGTGCGTTTGTTTGTTCGACCGCCTTGTCTTGGACTTGCCGACTCTCTCGCCCCTCCGTCCGACGGTCCTCCCCAATACGACACGGCGCGCGCGCAAGAGAAGCAACCAGGACCAGGACGAACGAGCGAGGCCGAACAAGGTTGGGCTTGCCTTGGTTGCTTGGATCCCATTTACACAGTAGCTGGGTAAAGGGCGATGGGACGGAACCTGCGTCTTGCGTCTGCTAGGCAATACCTGTCTGCGTCTACGCCTGCGCCTGCATCCGCACTTGCATTTGCATTTGCATTTACACCTGCATTTACACCTGCATCTGCATCTACATCTGCATCTGCATCTGTCTATCTGCACACCGGCAACCAACCACGCCGCTGCCGCCTCGGCCGGCACCCATGTGTCCGGTATCCCAACACTGGGTATCCTTTTGATTGTTGCCCCCTCTCTAGGTGGTCTACGTGGTACGTAGTGCCGACTCATCAAGTGGCCCAAGACAGGCGGAGAAGGAGAGGGAGGGAGATGGCATTGGCAACGTACCTTGCTGAGTACCTATGGGGTGGATGTGGGAGCACCTGTCTTATTCTTCCTACCCATCTGTCTGTCTGTCTGCCCGTCTGCCCGTCTGTTGCACCCCTCTTCAATACTCGGCCACCAACGGTTCGACATTGCCCGTGGTCGAGCCTCACTTGACTGTACGCTGTGTATCCTACATGATGCATACGGGTAGCTGTACCTATTCTTCGGTAGGTGTTGCTAAGGCACCTGCGATAACGCCACACTTGTCGCATTCATTCCTCGCGCCTTCTCTGATTCTTCTTCACCTTCCCTGCTCCCCCCTTTCTCTTTTGCCTGCCTCTTGGCCGCTTAAATTGCCATGTACGAAGGCACGAATCGACGATACGGCACACACACGCCCCTCCTTCTCTTCTCCTCACACACCCTACACACCCACACCAATACCTACTCAATGTCTCCATGCTCTTCAGCCAAGGTCCGGATACACAACGGCACAGGACACAGCTAGCACCTGGCCTTGCTGCCGCCTTGCTCTCGTCACTCCGCCGTTTCCCGCCCAAGGCCGTTGCTCCCTCTCTGCCCGTTGACCATCCATCCGCCGACGCAAAAAGCGAGTGAGCCGGCAGATGAACGGGCACCGGCTCTCTCTCCTCAACCCTCGTCTTGCCCCTCCTCCTTTGTTCGCCAGCGTCCGTGTGCCCCATCCCTCGGGAGACGAGGAACGCCAAACTGACGCACGAAACAACAAGCTTGCCTCCGTCGTAGGCCCAGTCCCATGCTATACTCGAGCTTCACGCTAACTTGGCCGTGCGAGCGGCCCCAACCGATTTTCAACGTCGACAAACTACCCAAAACAGACTCGCAAAATCCAACCAGAGGGGGGGGGGAGAAAAGAAAAGAAAAAAGACAGAGCCGATAAGACAACCAAGGTACGCACGCTTACAGGGAACATGGAGGGAGCGAGCACGGTACCTACCTATAGGTACAGTATAGTTAGTTAGTACCTACTGCCGGCCGCCCACTCACCCCATTCATCCATCCATCTCATCCGTCCACCTACCTACATACAGTACCCTCCTCCAAAGTTCCCGGACGCTTGGCTTGGCTGCCCCCCCCCCCCCCCCCCCTTCCACCCCCCTCCCCCCCGCTCCGCTTCCCTTAACGACGTGATCGTCCCCTCGCTTTGGGCACTCACATGGGGGAGGGGAGGGGGGTCTCTCTTTGGACTCCCGAAACCTTGAGTCAAGCCCTGGACCTGGTATGCAGCTATCCAGCATTAGCACGGGCAAGGATCCCTCCAACACGTCCGTCCCAGGGCTATGACATTCCTGCTAGTCCTATTCCACTCCCACATCAATGCCCGTCATCTCCCCCCTACATTCCATAACAATTGCTTCTTCCCATCAAAACCGCCTTGCACACAGGCCTACTGATCTGTTCTTCTACCTCATTTCTTCCCCTCCGCTCTCCCGCCGTCAACTGACTGTCGTCGTCGTCGCTGTTGTTGTTGTTGTCGTCTGCCCTTGACACAGCAGCTCGATACCGAAAACATCTGGCATCCAGATCAACCAACCCCCTCGACGGATCGACGTGGCAGCTTCCCCCCCCCCCCCCCCCCCCCCCTTCTTGTTTCTTGGCTTAGCGAAGGATACTACTACGCCAGAGAGGTGCGGCGCACTCTTGGATCTTGACCTGTATCCGACATTGCTGCCGTCGGCGCACATTAACCCATTGACCCATACAGTGGCCGCAAGAGGGCGCTGCGGAGGCGAAGCAGTCGAGATTTCGTATCCAAGGAAAGGGCAGGCAGGGCTGGGACTTCTGTGCATCCGCCGCACTCGATCCGGACCTGTCCGACATCGTGGCAACCTCGAACATTGCGATCCCAACCCCCACGCAACCTCACTTGCACCGCATTCGCCCATGCTTCTCCACGCGAGCAGTTTGCAGCAGCCATGGTAATGCTGACCGACTATTCCATGCCTATGCGTGCCAGTCTCCAAGTTGCTCCTCTCAAGCTTCAGAAAGGCCGACCCGGCCATGTCCTGTCTTCGGAACAAGACCACGACAGCCCCGCGTCATACCCAACGACAACTACAACCACTACAACAACAACAAGTACTACTACAACTACTACAACAGCACACATGACACCACCGGCAACACCAAATGGCTCGCAGGAGGATCTGGGCGAGGACCAGATGCCGCCGCCAGTCTTCCACAACTTCCTGCGAGCCTTTTATCCCTTCAACCCGAGCTACGCCATGACCGATTCGAGCGTCACCCTGCCATTGAACGAGGGAGATGTCATCTTGGTTCATTCCATCCACACAAACGGCTGGGCCGATGGAACCCTACTGGTATCCGGTGCAAGGGGATGGCTCCCGACAAACTACTGCGAGTCGTACGACCCGGAAGAGATGAGGAATCTGTTGAAAGCCCTGCTCAACTTTTGGGATTTGCTGCGCAGCACGTCGGTCAACGACAGCGAAATCTTTGGCAACCAAGAGTTCATGAAGGGCATCATTGCAGGAGTGCGCTATCTATTGGTAAGATGCTCCCCGTCCCCCTCGTAGTAGTGCTCTGCAGGGTTTCACTGCGCTTTCATCATCCTCGCTGACACGAACAAGGAACGCACACACTGCCTGACGAGGGAATCGGCCATCATCACTCGCAATGACGGCCTGAGGCGGGCGAGGAAAACACTCCTCTCTGAGCTGTCGGGATTGGTCAAAACGGCAAAGCGGTTGCAGGAAGCGCAAAGGGGCTTTGGCGAATCGCGGGAAGATGTCAATGACATAATCGACGAGATGATCCTCAAGGCCTTCAAGATCGTCACAAAGGGCGTGCGATTCTTCGACATCCTCGAGGATGATCGGCGCCAACGTGCCCCTGCAGTGACGGTCATGGCAACTGTCATCGAGGAATCGTACATCCCGCCGACGCCGCCTGCAGAGACCACCAGGTTCGACGACGCCCACAATGCAGGCTCCCAAGGACCGACCAGCGGGACGCCCACCCGGAGTACACCATCGCCCCCGGCCGACGGTTCACTGTCATCCAGGCCGCTGAGTAGCAGGCGGCTTTCGACAGTGTACTCGCCCGCTAGCCCCAACACGAACCGATTGTCTCAGAACGTCAAACGGCTGTCGGCCAGCATCTCACATCGCGTCTCATTGGCCGGCCCTTCTCCTCTGTCGAGGCCGCAGCACCTTGTCTCGGAACGCCTCAACAAAAGCCACGACACCTTCCTGTCCCACCTGGGCTCCTTCATCGGCCGTCTGCACCTGCAGTCCCAGTCGCGGCCTGAGCTGGCCTTTGCCATCAAGCTCTCGGCGACGTCCGGTGGGGAACTGCTCGCCGTCGTCGATGTCGTGTGCGGGCAGACCACCAGCTCCGAGATGCTGGCGCGGGCCAGAGACATGATGTTTGAGCGCATCAGCGAGTTGGTCATGGCCGCCGGCCAGATCATTCGCCACGCCGCGTTTCAGGACGCCGACGTTCTCATGCCGCACGACAACAACATGCTGCTGACGGCCGCGACGGGCTGCGTCAAGGCCGCTGGCGAGTGCGTGGCCAAGACCAAATGGGCCATTGAGCGTGTTGGTGATTTCGAGTGCGAGTTCGAGGTGGGCGACTTGGGCATTGACCTGAGCGTGCTCGACCTCGCCCCCGATTCCCAATACCGGCGTCCGTCCATCGCCCCGTCTGTCGCGGACACGGCAACGACGGACGCGACCAGCGTCGCTGGGTCGGCGAGGAGCTCCGACTCGCTCCATTCCATCGTGCCGCCGCCGACGTCCCACCACCAACAAAGGCCGAGCATCGTCAACGACAAGCCGCTGCCTCAGCTCCCGCCGGTCGACGACGCCGAGCCGCATCAGGTTCACCGACGTCAGCCTTCGTCTCAGTCCTCGTCGGCCCCCAACTCTCGACCTTCGTCCTTCATCAGCGACAATGTTTCGAGCATGCCGCCCTCGGCCATGGCGACCCGGCCCGCCCTCCCACCTCTGCCCAAACTCGCCACATCCCTGCTCCCGGGAGATGAGTACGGCCCCAACGAAAACACTAACCAGGATGCCGACGATAATATTTCTTCTCGTGTCGACAGCATGGCTGTGTCAAGCGCCGGCAGCAGCAGCACTCACCTCAGCCGCGACTCCGAGGCCAGCCTGGTGTCACAAACCTCTACCCGTGCAACCACTCCGGATCACGCCTTGGCCCCGAAACTCAAGCCGTCCATGTCCGAGCTTAGCAATGCCGGGAGCACGGGCGCCAACGAAGAGGTGGACGACGTCGAGTCCAAGATGCTCGAAAAGACGTATGCCCACGAGCTCATCTTCAACAAGGAGGGCCAGGTCACCGGTGGCTCTCTCGCCGCCCTCGTCGAGCGCCTGACGACGCACGAGTCGACTCCAGACGCGACCTTTGTCTCGACCTTTTATCTCACCTTCCGCCTCTTCTGCAGCCCTCTCAAGCTGGCCGAGACACTCATCGATCGCTTTCACTACGTGGGCGAGGCCCCTCACATGGCAGGCCCCGTCAGGCTGCGAGTGTACAACGCCTTCAAGGGCTGGCTCGAGTCCCACTGGCGTGACGAGACGGATCGCGAAGCGCTCTCTCTCATTGAGCCCTTTGCCCAGTTTGAGCTCGGCGACGTGCTGCCGTCTGCTGGTCGGCGGCTCCTCGAGCTGGCCCAGCGGGTGTCCAAGGACATTGCGCTTGTGCCCCGCCTCGTATCTTCCATGGGCAAGACGAACACGTCGATCGCGCAGTACATCCCGGCAGACACGCCACACCCGCCGCTGGCCATTACCAAGGGCCAGATCCAACAGCTCTTCACCTGGAAGAGCGGCGGCAGCATCCCTACCATCCTCGACTTTGACCCCCTCGAGATTGCACGCCAACTCACTATCAAGCAGATGAACATCTTCTGCGCCATCATGCCGGAAGAGCTCCTCTCCTCGCAGTGGATGAAGAAGGGCGGCGTGGATGCCCCGAATGTGAAGGCCATGTCGGCCCTCTCTACCGATCTGTCCAACTTGGTGGCGGAAACCATCCTTCACTACCCCGAGGTCAAGAAGCGAGCCGCCGTCATCAAGCAATGGATCAAGATTGCTCACCAGTGCTTGGAGCTCCACAACTACGACGGCCTCATGGCCATTATCTGCAGCCTGAACAGCAGCACCATCAGCCGACTCCGCAAGACGTGGGAAGTCGTCTCTGTGAAGCGCCGCGAGATGCTTCGCACGCTGCAGGCCATTGTCGAGCCCGCCCAGAACAACAAGGTCCTACGGACTCGCCTGCACGACCACGTCCCTCCTTGCCTGCCGTTCCTCGGCATGTTTCTCACCGATCTCACCTTTGTCGACATTGGCAACCCGGCGACGAAGCAGATCCCCACCCTTGGCGGTGACGCCTCCGAGGAGAACGGCGGCGGCATGACCGTTGTCAACTTTGACAAGCACACGCGCACTGCCAAGATCATTGGCGAGCTCCAACGCTTCCAGATCCCCTACAGGCTTACCGAGCTCCCCGAGATGCAAGAGTGGATGACGGCGCAGATTGTGCGCGTCCGCGAGGTCGACTCGGGCAACGTGCAAGTCACGTACTACCGCAAGAGTCTGCTTCTGGAACCCCGCGAGATGGTGGCGGCGCGAACACCGGCGGCCGAACCCCAGAGCAGTGCGGCGACGGCCGCCCCGCGCGGCGACATCTTTGGCTGGATGACGCGAGACCGCAATCTCACGACGCCGACGCCGACGCCTCAGTAAGGTCTCGGCGCCATGTCCCCCCTCCCATGCATGTCTCCAAGACATTTTATCCGATCGGCAAACATTATTTCCACATCTCCGGCAACGAACTTTTTTATTTTATTTTTCTTACCCTTTATTCTGCTTCACTTTTGATACCCAATTTTCCCACCTCGTTTCGAGGCTTTATGTCATGAACGGCTTTTATCTTCATGATGACAACCCTACCCGGCGTTAATTTGCTTCCGTGCCCTTATTCTCGCTTGGGCACGAGGCTTCAGCCGCCGGGACTAGAAACACATTGGTGCTAGTCCTGATCTACCGTATTGCTTGGATGGCTAAGCAGCCCGCCACTGTGCCGGTCGGCGGCAAACAGCAAAAGTGGCGCGCGGATTCGCCTTGCCCGCACTTATTGGAATATCTCTCAACATTCACTCGAAGGCCCCGTTGAAACGGCTTCCTGTCCCCCCCTTTTTTCTTTTTGTTTCCTGCTTTTGGCGGTTTTGGATGGCCTGGGACAAACCGGCGTAGGAGTTGCAAACATAGCCAGTTCAGGTCTTTCCCGGTTGTCTTGGGAACTGGCATCACGGTATTGGGCGCGGCAGGCTCGTTCAAAAAGAAAAAAGGACCATGCGGGCGGCGGCGGCGGCGGTAACAAAAAGCCGAAAACTATACACTGTATATGTAGGCTAATTCTGTATAACGGCTTTTCACGACGATGGAAACAGATACCACGAATAGGGAAATCGAATCCTGATGATAAACACTAGCCCGCCGGCTCAGTCCTCAGACAAGCTCCTTTTGCGTGCCTCGTGGCTGATGATGTCGAGGGGAACAAATGTCTCGAAGAAGAGGGCAAACCCGTTTCCGGCACCTTTTGGGTTTTGTCTCTCAACCGTGGCGGTGTATTGATTACTCACGACTATGGCATGCTCGTCCCGGTCGTCCCGGGATCCGGCACGTGTCTGAGGTGAAGACAGTCCGCAGGGCCGGGGACCCGGCGACGCGGGAGGCGGGAACCGGGCGGGCGTTTGTCGACGACTGGCAGAGCATCAGTAGTCGAATGACGAGGTGGAGGGGGGTTGGTTGGTTGGTTCGCAGGGCACTGACGAGTTCCCCATAGGCCCTTGGTTGCGCCCGAGTCTAATCCACCTCCGTCCCCATCCTCCGTCCCCCTTCCCCTCCCCCCTCAAGCTTCAAATCGACACCCCGCAACGGCATCGGGCTATATTCGACGGGGCCTCGCCCGTCTCGACCGTCTACACTCCCCACTCCCCCTCCCTGGAGCAGAAAGTCCAGATGGGCCAGGGATGCCGGCACCAGAGCGAGCGCCGGATGCCGACACTGACGGGGGAGGGGGGGGGGGGGGGGGGGACAGGAACCTTCTTCGGTTTCAAGTGGATCCAGGCCCAACTGCCGCGAGTCCCCAGGGAGAGGAGCATCGGCATTGTGTAGGTTTTCATCCTGTAGCGTTTTTGGGGAACAAGGTTGGACGGAGGAGCGTCCCCGGTGCACCTGCGCTCCGCAGGTTCGGGTTCCTGTCCCGATCGTCGGCGGGATCGGTAGGCCCCAAATCACGAAGCTCCATGCCCATACTTTTGACGGGGAGGGGGCGACGGCGTAAACTCTATGGCGGGCGAATGGTTGTCCAGGATCGCTGCGTCGGTCGCTTTTTTTTTTTTCTTTTTCTTTTACATGCTCGGGTGGCAAGATACACACAAAGCTCATTGACGACGTGATGCCGAGAATGGAAGCGCAAAACTATATCATCATAATCATCATCATCAAGGATGGAAATCGAGACATACCAGGGGCTGGCGTGACGATAAAGTCGAGTCGAGTTGTGCGCTTGCACTCGTGCGCACATGATGCACAATGCACGCGTATGCCGTCCGCCTGCGGCCTTACAACCGAGAGGTCCGGCGTCGGCCGGCCACGCGCGCATCCGCGCCCGCGATCTGCGACCGCCAACCAGAGAAAGATAAAGAAGAAGAAGAAAAATCTGTCGACGAGTCGTGTATAAAACGGCGCCGGCCCGCCGCGGCCTGTACTCGGTTTTCTTCTCTTCTTCTTCTTCTTCTTCATGTCGACAATACCCCCCCCCCCCCCCCCCTTCATTGCGGATGGAGCTTCGCTCTGGCCGTGAAGAAGAAAACTGACCTTGTTTCTCCCGTGGCTTGGGGGAGGTGGCGCCGATGCGGGTGCGTGGGCGGTATACGGTGCACCGCCTCCGGAGCGCGGCGTCTCCCAGTCGCCGCACCACCCCCCCCCCCCCCCCCCCCCCCCCCCCGATCCGAAACTTTTCGCACCCGCAGGTGGTGAATGCGGCGGGGCTCCGGAAAAAAGGCACTTGCCAAAGCAACATGGGGGCTTCGGGTTTCGTGGTGCGACGGCGCTTGGTGTCGCAAGGGAGGACAAGGACTGTCATCAGCCGTCGCATGGTGCAGATGGTGCGAGGCGGTTGACCTCGCAACGTCACAGACCCAGACCCAGAGCCTTGGGTTGGGGAAGAGGACAAGCCGGAGAGTTGGGTAGGGTAGCAAGGTAGCAAAAAAAAAAGACTATCTCGACGTCGGACATGGGGGGTGGGAGAAGAGAAGATGTCGGGCGGATCCCCCCCCCCATGTCGCATCGAGTCGAGTCGTTGGCGTGATGTAACCTTTGGAGTGGTGGGAAAGTGAGCGGTCATGTTCCCATTCGGGACGATTGGCGGGCGATGGGTCGCGGTTATCGAGATGGTGGTGGTTATGGAGTTGTCCCTCGGGTTGATGGGCACTCGGGGACAAAAAATATGGCCGGTCTCTCCTACGTCTACCTACTAATAACACACTACCTTTATCCTTCCCCCTTCTTACATGGAAAATCTTAGAAAATACTCAAACGTGTATATTTTCAACAAGTAAATTTACTTAATACTAAATGAGCTTTGGTAACTTATTAAACCTGGTTGGGGTGTACTAGGTATCTTAAATGTAAGTAATGTGGTGTTTTGGCGATATGGTTGAGACCGGCCATATTTTTCGGACCCCCGAGTGATGGGTGAGCCAGAGGTCCAGCCAGGCAGGCCTTGAGTCTCTTTCTTGATGTCGGGCGCAAGTCCGACGATGCGGGGTGCCGTTCAAAGCGGAGAGAAAGGTCAAAAAGGGTGGACAAACAAACAGAGAGGCAGGCAGGCAGACGGAGGGAACGGTAGCCGGCGTTATCTGTGTAACGAAGCGACGATGTGGAGGAGCGTTGTCTTGTCTGATGGTGGTATCGAACGAGCCTTGATAACTCGGGATACCTAGGTACCTACCTATTCGTAGGTAGCTGAGGTAAGCCAGATAATAGTCATTTTCGAGATTCCGTGCTTTGGGAGGAACGTTACATGCACGCGGCGGCACGGACCATGAGACACACACACACACACAATCGAGGGAGACTATCCAACTAGCGTCTGGTTGCCGAGGCTTTGACTTATTTCTCCGCACGAAGGAGAAGGGGGGGCAGGTGGCAGGTGGCGGGTGGGTCGAAGAACAGGCGTTCCTACTCTGTTTGGTTGTTTGTGTGTTGAGGAAGGAAGGAAGGGCGACAAGGACACGAGATACGGATACATGGATGGGAAAGCACGGGATGGGAAAGCACGAGCGGGCATACCGTGTGTACGTACATGTACGTGGACTTGACCGTACCTACTTGGCTTGATTAGGTATTCGTGCGTACTTTGCGTACTTGGTACTCCCTGCATGCTGTACATGGCTACCGAGTACATTTTACACGCCAGATCAGGGTCCGGCTCGGCTGCATCACAGTCGATCGACGACTGGACTCGGTGCTTTGAACAGAGACATACATGTATGGAGTCAGTCAGTCAGTCAGCCAGTCAGCCCACCGTCGAGATCCTTCGCGCCAGTCAGTCTTGGATGTTGAGTGATGCGACTGCGACTGCGACCGCGACGGCACGGCTGGTACATACATGATACAGTGCGGCGGGCGGGCACTTTCCTCCTTTTCTTTCTTTCTTTTTTCTTTTTTTTTCTTGCGTCCCCACCTCGTGTTCTTTCCTATTTTTGAATCGATTAAGCTAGGTGCCTAGGGCTACCCAAACTAGGCACCCACGCCAAGTACTCCGTACCTAGATTGGGGTAATGCGGATTCGGGTGCATGCACCATGGAGTGTGTACCCCTTTGCGACTTATGTAATACACACATACTCCATCGTAGTGTACGTACAGGTACAAAGACACGTTTATCAACTTGCCCGCATCCCTTGCAGACAAGCCAAGCAAACAAGCAAACAAACAATAAGTCGGCATCCGAGTGCCGTTTGTCGTCTGGATAGAGCAAAAAAAAAAACCCCTGTCTGGACATGTACGTAAACCCAGAATAGAGTACATACCCCGTAAGCCTCCTATCTCGGCTTCCCGGTCGGACACCACCTCTCCCTCTTATCTTGCCCGTTCATATCTGTGGACTCTCTCTATCCATAATCCACCCACCCAGACCCCGGCTCCCCCCCCCCCCATGTCATCATCACCACCACCACGACTCGCAGAACCCTCCTCCATGTCTGGAAAAGTACTTTGGTTGTCTGCCGTCTGCCAACGTCGCCGCCTTTGAATCTTGATCAAATAGAGAACAGCCACTAATGGGGGATAGCGGTCGCCTGCGCTCCAAAAGGTGGAGATGCCTTTGCCGGTAAGCACACGGCTCCGTGGCGTGGCCTACGGATGGTCTGTTTGCAGATCTCATGTGAAGATGGCATTGCCCGTATCCAATCCTCTCCCGTCCCTGGCCCTGACTACTTGACACTACTTGACACTACGAACACACACACACACACACTGGGCTGTCACGTAGCTTGCCACATGCACATCCGACAACCTCACCAGTACCACGCACCATTCCTTCACCACCACCACCACCACACGCATCTCGGTCCAGCCATCAAACAAGCCAAACGTCGTGCGAGCGTGTGTGTGTGTGTACCCGTCGAGCCAGCCGGCCCTTTCCATTGCTACCCTGCCACTCGTTTGTCGACCGGGGTAGCTTCCGAGTCCAAGGACGCCTTATCCAATCCCTGGTCCGTCCCGTCTCGATCCTTTCCTGGCGCCCTCTTGTTTTGCTTGCCTCGCCCTGTAACCGTCGTCCCCCTCGGCTTATTTCTTCTTCTTCTCTTCATCTTCTTCTTCTTTTGTTTCTTCGTCCCCGCCTGAGCTGGCCTCGCATACCCAGCAGGCAGACACGGGATATTCGGATACACGCCCTTTGTCTGTTTGTCTGTTTGTCTGTCTATCCCATCCCGTCCATAGGTAGACCACAAGCAGTCTGTACTCGGTCGTGTCTTCCAATCCCATGCCGTCCCTCGTCCCATCTCGCTGTCTCAAACCCTCCAGCAACAAAGCATATCATCTCTCTCTCTCTCTCTCTCCATCCCCATCTCTACTCGCTATTTCTCCCTCCCTCCCTCCCTCTCCCAGCTACCGGGAATCCGCAATCCAATCCGCACCCTCACCACCCCAGTCACTTCTTCCCAACACGCCACGCTACGTCGCGCCTCAACCCCCGGCCGCCACCTCCACCGCGACCGTTTCTCCAAAGAAGCTCCACCACCCACGATCATCCCCCCCCCCGGTGCAACTGCAACCTGCAGCCCGATAAACCCTTTTCATAAAGATCCTGCACGCCTCCCTCGGCCCTTTTTCCGCGCGCCTTTGCGAATCCTTCCTGGCTGCCGTCCTCCTCCTCTAATCCCCTTGACTTTCGTGCCGTTGCTACTTAACTGGCCCTCTCCCTCTCCCTCCAACCCCCCCCCCCCCAACCACGTCGCCCGGCAAGATTGAGTTTCCAATCTCCGACACTTGAACACGAGGGGGAAAAAAAAGAAGAAAGAAAAAGAGAACCAAGCGGTCCCCTTCCCCAGTCGCCGAAACTCAGCCGCCTGACGGTTCGACACAATCGTCGATTCTTCACTCCGCCGCGTGCCGTCGCCCGCTCTCCGCAGCCACCCGCCAACATGGCTTCCGAAGACGATAAACAGGCCCCCGAGCCTGCGACTCAGAGCTACCCCGAGTCCTCCTCAGAGCCCGCCGCCGCCGCCGCCGCCCCCGGCTCCGTCCCTCGCCCCGCCGGGTGGCTGTATCGTGGCTTCCGCGTCCGGGGCAAGGAGCTCTGGTACGCCTCGCCCCGCATCCAGCTCTTCATGGTCTCCTTCGTCTGCTTCCTCTGCCCCGGCATGTTCAACGCCCTCGGCGGCCTCGGCGGCGGCGGCCAGGTCTCGACCCAGGCCTCCAACGACGCCAACACCGCCCTCTACTCCACCTTTGCCGTCGCCGCCTTCTTCGCCGGCACCTTTGCCAACCGCCTCGGCCTCCGCCTGACCCTCGGCCTCGGCGGCCTCGGCTACTGCATCTACGCCGCCTCCTTCCTGTGCTACTCCCACACCCAGAACGAGGGCTTCGTCATCTTCGCCGGCGCCTTCCTCGGCGTCTGCGCCGGCCTCCTCTGGACCGGCCAGGGCGCCATCATGATGTCCTACCCGACCGAGAGGGAAAAGGGCCGCTACATCTCGTGGTTCTGGATGATCTTCAACCTCGGCGCCGTCATCGGCGCCCTCATCCCCCTCGGCCAGAACATCAACAAGACGGCCAGGGACACCGTCACCGACGGCACCTACGCCGCCTTCATCGTCCTCATGTTCCTCGGCGCCGTCGTCGCCCTCTTCATGTGCGACGTCCCCAAGATCGTCCGCGAGGACGGCTCCCGCGTCATCGTCATGAAGAACCCCTCGTGGCAGTCCGAGTTCAAGGGCCTGTGGGACACCCTCGCCCAGGACCCCTGGATCGTCCTCCTCTTCCCCATGTTCTTCACCTCAAACGTCTTCACCACCTACCAGACCAACGACATGAACGCCCCCCACTTCAACACCCGCACCCGCTCCCTCAACAACCTCCTCTACTGGTCCTCCCAGATCCTCGGCGCCCTCGTAATGGGCTACGCCCTCGACTTCCCAAAGGTCCGCCGCAGCGTCCGCGCAAAGGCCTCCTTCCTCGCCCTCTTCGTCCTGACCATGGTCATCTGGGGCGGCGGCTACGCCTGGCAGAGGAAGCAGGCCTCCCGCGCCCAGATCGAGGGCGACAAGAACTGGCCCACCGTCGACTGGACCGACGGCGGCGACCTCTACATCGGCCCCATGTTCCTCTACATGTTTTACGGCTTCTTCGACGCCGTCTGGCAGACCTGCGTCTACTGGTACATGGGCGCCCTCTCCAACTCCTCCCGCAAGGCCGCCAACCTGGCCGGTTTCTACAAGGGTATTGTTGTCCCCCCCCCCTCCATTCACTTCTCCCCACATGAGCCAGGCCGACTAACGACTCGCAGGTATCCAATCCGCCGGTGCTGCCGTCTTCTGGCGCCTCGACGGTCTCGGTACTGAATACAACACCATGTTCGCCGCCTCGTGGGGCTGCCTGGCCGGCGCGCTCGTCATCGGCGCCCCCATCATCTTCCTCAAGATCAAGGACACCGTCACCGTCGAAGAGGACCTCAAGTTCTCGGACGAGACCGTCGCCGACGTCGCCGCGCCGGGGACCCTTGACACCAAGCTCGACAAGGAGGTCGCGTGAAGCGCAGTGCGTCATGGCTACGTGTGGCATTATTACATGTGATGAGAAGCTTGCACATGATATCCAGAGTTTTTTATAATGGGAAGAGGGGTTTGGTGTTCACGTACGTTAATGACGGGATGATGTTATACGAGATTGTGCTATACGAGCACGGCAAAGTCGTAAACGTTGGATGGATTAGAGATCCCCCCCCCAAGTAATACACATATCCGGCTTTATCAAGCCGGGTCGTTTCTTCACACTGAAAATCCCATCTTGCCGGACCTCCCCCCCCCCGTCCGCCGCGGCTCCCTCAGACGTACCCCCTGTGTCTGTCCTCCGCCTCGTCGCCGCCGTACCCGCCGCCGCC
The DNA here is from genome assembly GCA_019425465.1 of Colletotrichum falcatum. Lineage (NCBI taxonomy): Eukaryota > Fungi > Ascomycota > Sordariomycetes > Glomerellales > Glomerellaceae > Colletotrichum > Colletotrichum falcatum. Next base: position 204,616 of record SWKJ01000191.1, read on the forward strand.
GGGCGTGTTGATCTGCACGTACTCACCCTCCCTGAGGCTGATGACGGCCTTGCCCCCGAGATTGATCCTCTCCATGCCGCCCCCCTCGTTGAAGAGGAAGGCGTAGTTCTCGCCCTTGCTCCCGGGGCCGCCGCCCGCCATGCCCCACGGCCGGTACACCCTGCGGTCCGAGAGGATGCTGAACTTTAGCGGCACGCGCGCCTCGACCTCGCGCGTGATGCCGTCGCCGCCGCGCCACGTGCCGGCCCCGCCGCTGCCCCGCCGGATCTCGTACCGGCGCACGAGCACCGCCGTGCGCTTCTCGATGACCTCGGCGTCCGTCTGGCGCGTGTTTGTCGAGTGGACCTGCGGTTTTTTTCATTATTAGCACCAATGTCAGCGCTCGGTGATCCCCCCGCGCTCACTGACGGGCAGTTTTATACGAGAGTAAAGGAAGGGGGAGGATGGACTTACGTGGACGGAATGAGCCCCGTGGTACCCCTCGCCGGCGCCGGCGCCGCCTCCGATGCTCTCGCCGTAGTTCCAGCCCTTGACGACGGCGCCCGTGTGCGGGTCCCTGCCGCCCATGCCCCAGCCGAAGCTGTTGGCGCAGCCCTGGCTGGCGCCGTAGCGGCCAAAGGCGCGGAGGATGACGTCGATGACGCGCTGGCTGGCGAGGGTGCTGCCGCAGATGGCGGCGCGCGGGCCCGGGTTCAGGACGGACCCGGGGGGCACGCGGATCTCGACGGGGGCGAGGCAGCCCTCGTTGAGGGGCATGTCGACGCCGACGAGGCAACGGACGGTGTAGATGATGGCCGAGTGGCAGATCGCGACGGGGCAGTTGTAGTTGCCCCAGGTCTGGGGGCCGGAGCCGGAGAAGTCGTAGACGGCGGAGCCCGTGGCCGGGTCGGCGGAGACGCGGACGCGCAGGGGGGTGCCGTCGTCGAGGTGGTCCGTCGCCTCAAGCCCGGCCGGGTGGGCGGCGGCGACGCGCCGGAAGAAGGCGCGCACGGCGGCCTCGGCGTTGGCCTGGACGGCGGCCATGTGCGCGTGGACGACGGCGAGGCCGCCGGGCTCCTCGGCGCAGAGCCTGCGGAGCAGCGTGATGCCGCGCTGGTTGGCCGACGTCTGGGCCTTGAGGTCCGAGACGTTGTCGGCGAGGCGCCGCGAGGTGCTGCACCCGGGCAGGGAGCCGGCGCGCTCGAAGGCGGCGACGACGGCGTCCTCGAGGAAGACGCCGGCCGAGACGATCTTGAGCGACGTCACGCTGAGCCCTTCCTCCCACAGCTCGCGGGACTCGGGCATCATCGAGGTGATGCCCTTGCCGCCGATGTCGGTGTGGTGGCCGCGGGAGGCGACGTAGAAGGCGATCTCTTGGCGTCCCGGGGCGCCGCCGTCGTCGTCGTCGTCCGCGGTGGGCGAGGGGTCCGAGTCGACGAACACGGGCGTCACGACGGTCAGGTCCGGGAGGTGGGTGCCGCCCCACTGCGGGTGGTTCGTGAGGAGGACGTCGCCGGGCCGGAGCTTGCCCTCCCACAGGCGGTGCTGCGCCTGGATCGCGAACTGCATCGAGCCGAGGTGGATGGGGATGTGCGGGGCGTTTGCGACGAGCTTGCCCTCGGGGGAGAAGATGGCGCAGGAGAAGTCGAGGCGCTCCTTGATGGAGGTCGAGATGGAGGTGCGCTGGAGCGTGGTGCCCATCTGCTCGGCGATGGCCATGAAGCGGTGGGCGAAGACGGAGAGCCGGATCGGGTCGACCGCCGGCTCGGGAGTCGGAGTGGTGGTGGTGGTGGTGGTGGTGTTGGTGAGGGCGTGGGAAGGGGACGGGCGAGGGATCTTGTCGAGGAGGACGTGGGAGGAGAGCACGTAGGCCCGGAACGTGGGCGAGACGAAAATGGTCTGGGTGCGGTCGATGAGCAGCGCCGGCCCCGGGATGACGACACCCTTGGGGACGCCGTCGAGGCGGTAGACGCCCGTGTCGCGCCACGCGCCGTCGATGTAGACGGCCTGCCTCTCGGCCGGGGCCGGGGCCGGGGCGTGGGCGCCGGCCGCCAGCTCTTTCAGCGCCGACGCCTCCCGGATCCGCGCGCCCGCGCTGCCCGTCCCGCGGACCTTGATGGACTCGACGACGATGTCCCTCTGCATCGAGAAGGCAAACTCGCGGAGGTGCGTCGCCTCGAACGCGGCCGCGTAGTCGCCGTCGGCGGGCCGGGCGATGGTGAGGTTCGTGTCCGTGCCAAAGTACCGCAGCACGAGGCTCTCGTCGAACGCGACCGACGCCTCCTCCGCCCCCTGGGCGCGGAGCTCCGCGCCCACCCGCGCCTTGAGCGCCTCCAGCCGCGCGGCGATGTGCGTCGCCGTCGCCGCCGCCGCCGCCGTCGTGCTGCCTGCGGTGCCGCCGCCGCCGAGGCGGCGCCCGTACGGCTCGAGCGCCTCGTGCTGCAGCTCGGCCTGGGCGATGCCGTACGCCGACAGCAGCGACGAGTACTTGTGGATGAGGACGCGGCGGATGCCGAGCTTGTCGGCGATGTCGCAGGCGTGCTGGCCGCCGGCGCCGCCAAAGGAGACGAGGTGGTGGTCCTCGGGCGCGAAGCCGCGGGCCTCGGTGGCGTTGCGGATGGGGCGCGCCATGGTCTCGTTGGCGACGTCGAGGAAGCCCAGGGCGACGTCGCACGGCTCCAGGGGCGCCGCCGGCGGCGACGACGACGAGCCGTTCTGCTCGCGCGTCTGGGCGTTGAAGTCGGCCGTCAAGGCGGCGAATTTTTGCGCGACGACGTCGGCGTCGAGGGGCGCGTCGGCGCCCGGGCCGAAGATGGAGGGGAACGAGGAGGGGACGAGGCGGCCGAGGAAGAGGTTGGCGTCCGTCACGGTCAGGGGCCCGCCCTTGCGGTAGCAGGCGGGGCCCGGGTGGGCGCCGGCGCTCTCGGGGCCGACGGCGAGGAGGCCGTTGCGGGCGAAGAGGACTGAGCCGCCGCCGGCGGCGACGGTGGCGATGTTGAGCATGGGCGCGGCGACGGTGCGGCCGGCGATGGAGGTCTCGGTGAGGTGGTCGTAGCGGCCGTCGTAGCGGGAGACGTCGGTGCTGGTGCCGCCCATGTCGAAGCCGATGACGGGGGTGCCGTCGTCCGGGTCGTAGCACGAGGCGGCGACGCCGACGACGCCGCCGGCGGGGCCGCTGAGGAGGGCCTCGTTGCCGCGGAAGCGGTCGGCGGCGGCGAGCCCGCCGTCGGAGCACATGAAGTCGAGGCGGCGGGGCGGGACGCGGAAGCCGGCGCGGAAGGAGTCGACGTAGCGCCGCACGACGGGGTAGAGGTAGGCCTCGGAGCAGGCCGAGGTGCTGCGGTGGAGGAACTTGATGGTCGGGGACACGGCGGCCGAGGTCGTGACGAACTCGAAGCCGAGCTCCGGGTCGTCGCGGGCGAGGGAGGCGACGAGGTCCTCGTGGGCCGGGTGGAGGTACGAGTGCATGAAGCAGACGGCGAGCGAGGTGTAGCCCCGGTCGCGGAGCTCGCGGAGCTGCGCCCGGACGGTCTCCGGGTCCGGCCGGCGGAGGACGCGGACGAGCTCGCCGCTCGCCGTGCGGACCAGCCCCCCGCGTCGCCCGCGGCCTCGGAGGCCGCCGCCGCCGCCGCCTCGTCGAGGGGCGTCGGGTTGAGGTCGTAGTCGGCCGGGACGATGCGCTCGTCGACCTCGACGACGGCGTCGTGCAGGGCCGCGGCCTTGCGGATGTCGAGGTCGAAGAGCTTCGGGCGGGACTGGTCGCCGATGACGCAGACGTCCTTGAAGCCCTTTGTCGTGAGGAAGGCGAAGCGCTCGCCCTTGTGCTCCAGGAGGGCGTTTGTGGCCACTGTGGTGCCGATGCGGCACGATGCTGGATTTCGTTTGTTAGTGAGCTGGTTCAGGACTCTTGAGGCCACCTTCTCCCCCCCCCCCGTTTAGTAAGAGAGAGAGAGGGAGGGGAGACTGCAAGTGACGTACCGATGCGCGAGCCGTCGAGCTTCTCGCCCGCGGAGATGGGCTTCCCCTCGACGGCCTCGAGGACGCGGCGGATGCCCTCGGTCGGGGCGTCGGGGTAGTTGGCCGGGTCCTCGGACAGGAGCTTGAAGATGAGGGGCTCGCGGCCGTCGACGTGGGCGATGACGTCGCAGAACGTGCCGCCGCGGTCGATCGAGACCCTGATGTCGGCAGCCATGGCGCGTCGCGCGTCTGTGTGCGCGTGTTGTGTTCGTGTGCGCCTAACGGGGGGGGGGGGGGGCGTCTCTCTCTTGTCCAGAAACGTAGCGGTGGGAAAGCTGCGCGAGTTTTTCGCCGTGTCGTTCAGCGCATGAGTCAACAACGACGGTGACACCGCGCCGGTTGCTGCAATCGAGGAAGAGGGTGGAGGGATAGGGAGGGATGCGGTGTGTTCTCTCTGCGCTATGAGCGGGAATCCTCTTTGGCGCGTCAAAAACGAAGATATCATGCGCATTAATAACACAATCTCTTTGCCATCTAACAGCACCGGCAGTCCCTCCTACGGTGACCGTTGCCGAGGGGCCCTGGGGGCTGCTGTCGATCGTCCCCCCCCCCCCCCTCCCCTCCCCCCGCCAGCGTCCCAGGATCCCGTCTATCGGATTCTTCAGACGGCGGCGCGTGATTGCGTGCTTTACCGGGCTATTCCCGCAGCAGTGGACTGCTGTCGGGGCCTTTCCGACGCGGGCATCCTGGGCGCGCTTATCGTCGCCGTCGCCGCCGCCCCCCAGCACAGTGCCAGGAAAGCGGCATTTGACCGAATGTACGTCGAGGGTTGTGGCGCCATTCATCTTGGAGGCGCAAATCGACCCCCCCTTCCCGTCCGTCGAGGGATGCGGGTTCCGGGGCCTTGTATGCTGGGGGACGTCCTACGCCGGCTTCGCGGGCCGGACCGGGATGGCTGTGACGGCCGGTCGCCGGCCGGAACTTGGCGGCTCTGCTTGCGGTGAACCGTGGAGGCTCTTGAGGGATACGGTTGGTGTCGGTCAACGCTTTGAGTTTGGCCGATGCTTGTCGACGTCTAGAGGCTTGGGGAAGGCCTATCTCCAAGCAGTTTCAACATGAGGCGACTTTACAGTAACAAACCCCTCGGCCGTCAAGATGCCCCGTCGGGGCCAGGCATATCGCCCATGCTGTTCCGGATGACGCATGTGTGCTCGGTGTTGGCCCAAGTCTACACAAAGGCGGCGGCGGACTTGGTCTTTGTATGTGATTCAAGACGCTGCGATTCATGACTTTTGTTCGCTGCAGAGCATGTTTTGTCACGCCCACAATGCCAAAGCAGCCGAACATTGGGCAGTTGCCTGCAAAGAAGCCATTCCTGAAAACCCCATGTATTATTTCGAGAAATAAATGTGCTAATCGGCCTCCATGTCTATACACATACTCGACAGCTCGTTTTGAATGTTGGCTGTCGCGAACGACTCTGAACCCCGCCGGCAGGGTACATACATCGTCTTTCTGCTGAAGAATCTGACAAACCCCTGTCGACATGTGCTGGAACCCCCGCATCTGCTCAAGACTGTTCTGTTCGTTCGAACTGCTGGTAAGACGTTTGAGATCCTTCCTCCTCGAATCACTTCGACTCGATCACCGCCTCACGTCTACGACAAGGTCGGCAACATGGCTTCAGGTCAACCCCTAACTCTGCACGGCAAGGTCGCCATCGTGACGGGCGGTTCGCGCGGTATCGGAGCTGCCATCGCCGTCGAGCTTGCCAAGAGAGGCGCAAATGTCGGTAAAATCAAATAAAAAAGCAGACGGAGCACAACCCTCTCGTTTCTCTGGAAAAAGGAATGCGTTTGGTAACAAAGGGGCACAGGTCGTCATCACGCATGTCTCGGATAACAGCAAGGGTTTGGCGGCGGAGGTGGTCGAGCGCATCAACGCCCTGGAGAACCCGGCGCGCGCCATCGCCGTCCAGGCGGACGTCTCGTCGGCCGAGGCCCCCGGCAAGTCGTCGGCGCCGCGGTCGCGGCCTTTGGAGAGCACATCGACATCCTCGTCAACAACGCCGGGGTGACCTCCAAGCTCGCCGTGGCGCAGGTCACGCCCGCGGACTTCCAGGAGAGCGTGGACGTCAACCTCCGGGGCCCGTTCTTCATGGCGCAGGCCGTGATCCCGCGCCTCCGCCGCCCGGGGCGCATCGTCAACGTCACCTCGGTCGCGGCGCGCGGCGGCTACACCTCGGCGAGCCTGTACCTCTCCTCCAAGGCCGGCTTGGAGGGCCTGACGCGCGCCCTGGCTGCGGAGCTGGGCCCGGCGGGCCACACCGTCAACGCCGTCGAGCCCGGCGTCACCGAGACGGACATGGCTCGCGACTCTGGCGCGTCTGACGCGCACGCCCAGCACGTCAAGATGATTGTTTCGATGACGCCGTTTGAGAACCGGATGGGGAAGCCGGAAGATGTCGCTTCGGTCGTTGCCATGCTCGCCGAGCCGCAGGCAAACTGGGTGACGGGGCAGACCATATCGGCTTCGGGAGGCTTCTCCATGCTTTGAGTCACATACCTCGATATCCGTCATCTCTTTTGAAGATGCGCGTGCCCGCTGGGCGATAGTAGATTGTCAGACAGTGAATATCCAGTACTGTCTGCGGGCAGAAGCTGTTACAACACCTTTTTTTTTTTTTTTTGAATTCTGCGAAATATGTTGATTTGCATTTGCGTCGTAGTACGGTGCTATATGATGCCGACCTCCTATTCGGGACTCACGAGACTCTGGACACGCCGGAGAACCTCGTCTTCGCTCGGGTAATCAGGACCCCTGATGGACTCGAACGCGGGCAGAAGCACGGATTCGTCAATCTCCTTGTATCTTCCCAGCTGAACATGAATGACATGCCCGTTGCGCGAGCCGTCGGCCATCAGCAGGGCTGCGCCCCGCGCTACAGCCTCGGCGGTTTGGACCTCGACGCCCACCTTGGCCAACAAGCCTTTCAGGTCCGGCAGTACGTTGCTGTCCGCCCAGGTCGGGGCGAGGATGTTGACGCGAATCGGTATCTTGGCCGATTCGAGGAGCGGCACGAGACCGCGGCCGTACCCGAGCACGGCGTGCTTTGCGGTGGCTACAACCGTTCGGTCAGGCGGAGGGGACTTGTACACCAAGGAACGCACACAATGACCCACCGTAGTCCACGGCGCGGAGCCGCTGCAAACCTGTCGACGAACCGTTGATGACGATGCTGCCGCCCTCCGCTTGCTGCCGCATGTGGTATATCGCGAGCGTGGAGGTGTGCATGACCCCCTTCAAGCCGACGTCAAAGACGACATGCGTAGGCTCGACGAGGTCTCCGTTGGCGTCAACATCCGTCGAAAGGTAATTGGCGCTGGGCCCGACACCGGCGTTGGCAAAGACGTGGTCGATACGGCCGTGCGTCTTCTTGGCCTCGTTGAACAGCGCGATCTGGTCGGCCCAGGAGGTCACGTCCGTCTTGATGAACGAGTAAGGGCCCTCCGGTCGCTCGGCCGGCGGGTTGATGTCGGCGTTGACGACGGAGGCGCCGTGCGAGAGAAGCGTGGCCACCGTGGCGAGACCGATTCCCGACGATCCCCCGGTGACGATGACCACTTTGCCCCTGAGGCTGGCGAGATCTTTGTCTTCAATCAAGAATTCGGCCATGATTGGGAATGGTTTTGCGCAAAATGAAATATCAGAGTGACGGGTTGCCGTCGCGGCGATGCCATGCTGGCTATTTAACCCCCCCCCCCCCCCCCCCTTCGAAGCCCTGCTACTGAAGAGGGGTAACTCGGCTTCCAGATCAGCAGGGCTAACTCCCAATCCGAAATGACGTGTCGGTAGACGAGTGGCAGTCCATACGGCATACGATGTTTGTGCGGAGCCTAGTAGGTTCTAGATTGAATATAATGGGCCCTGGGACAACTCTTCTCGCAAAGCCCATTCTTCTTCTGCCTTAGCCCACAAAAGAAGTGCAGCTGATTGCTCGATATGCACTTGGATGCTTGAGGGGTTTTCGGTTATCGAATCCCGTCGGCAGGGGCGCATTCAGATGGGCAAATAGGCAGCACGCCACTCATCAAAACCGTCGGTACGAATACGTGCCAAGCCTGCCAAACATCCGCCCGAGACCTTCCTCGCTATAGAACGCATTGCAACAGTACAACGTGCATTCCGATATTGATTCTTCTCGGTGGTGGATATCGTCGATTGTCTATGATACCAATGTGACATCAACACGATGCCCCATGGGGACTATAATAAAGTAATTCTCCATCTCCATCATCGAGTCCGTCATGTTGCTTGAGAGCTTGAGCCCGGGACACTGGCGGAACAGCGCAGCGACTGCCGTTCGCAACTCCATACGGGCGAGATGGATGCCGATGCAGATCCGCGTACCGGCGCCAAACGGGCAAAAGCCGCTCTTCTGCCGAGGTGTGGTTGTAGCCGGGTCCAACCACCGCTTTTCGTCAAACCTGTTCCGCGGTCAGCTATCTGGCACAGTCGCACACGTCCAAGAAAGTCTCACTCCAAGGGGTCCGGCCACACGTTCGGATCTCGATGGAGGGTGTAAGCCTGTGTTTCGACCTCCAGCCCGCCCGGGATGTGGTATCCACCAAACACGGCGCCCTTGGGCGGCACGACGCGCGGGAGGTTGCCCGGGACGCCTCCGTAGAGGCGCAACGTCTCTTCAATGACGGCGTTGAGAAGCGGGAGCCTCTCCAAGACGGCGTCGTCGAAAACGCCGTCCTCGTCGACCGCGGCGACCTCGGCTTCCAGCCGGGCCTGCAGCTCGGGCCTCTTGAGGACAGCCCACACGATGTAAGCCAGGGTGGCGCCCGTCGTGTCCGCACCGGCGAGGATGAAGTTTCCCGCCTCGATCTTGATGTCTTCGGCCGTCAGGCTCCCCTTGTCGTCTTCTTCGCACTCTGCCAGGGCGGCGGCGAAGATGTTTTGCTTGTTGTCCCTGTGCCTGCGCAGGTTCTCGACGGCACGGCCGCCGTAGGACCGAACAGATGCCGCTGCGTTGAGTATCCACTGCACCGAGGCGATTGGGATATACCGAAACACCGCGTGGATCAACGGGAACTCGTAGTTGATGAAGGTGCTCAGGCCCGTCACGTGCAGCGTTTCGACAAATTCGTTCTTCTATCAACGCGTTGTGAGCCCGGGTTGAGAAGCCTCGGAGAGAGAGAGAGAGAGAGAGAGAGAGAGAGAGAGAAGAGTTCTGCCTTACCTGTCCGGTTTCTAGGAGTTCAAAAGACTCGCCGAAAGACAACTGGCCAATCACGTCGGAAGCCATGAGCAACCACCAATGCAGAATGTCGGAAGACCCTTGGGAGGCTTCTGCTTTGATCTTGTCCACGGCCTTCATGACCTTGTCCCGGACGACTGGTGCGCAATTCTGGCGGACGCTGGCGTTGGTGAAGGCACGAGCAAACAGCTTGCGGCGAGCAGCGTGCTTTTTCGGGTCCCTCGTGGAGAAGAGGCCGATGCCGATGCCGTAAGGGCCGGTGAGGTCCTCGTAGAAGGCCGACTTGTAGAACCCGGAGCCCACGCGGTGGATGGCGACAAAGGCGTCGGGATCGGCCACGGCCACTTGGTAGGGCGAGATCCGCACAACGGGCCCGTAACGTTGGTGCAGCGAGTGGATGTAGTGAATTCGCCGGGCGCGAATGGTGTTGAACTTCAAGACATAATGCGTGACCAGCGTGTGCCACGGCCCAGGAATGTGTTTCAAGGGGCACAAAAGGTACGCCTGGATCGTGATTTAGCTTTGAGACTTGTCTTGACCCAGTTGCCCTTTGGATTGATTGACTTACTCGGGCCAGAGTCAACGTGCATAAAACGAATACCGCCCCGAGCACCACCTTTGGCTCTGTAAACATCATGGTCCACTGACACGGAGAAGCGTAGTGTGCTGAGAGTGAGGGCCTACTGTTATGGAATCACCAGTCGAGATGTCATGAAAAAGAAGTTCTCCGGCGCGGGCTTATAACTTGAGCTTGATCGCGGTCTTACTCGCGGAACAAAGCTATAATGTGACGCGATGGTTAACCGGCTGACGTGAGACGGTTCTCGACTCGCATGAACGTACATGGAAGCGGACCACTGAAATGGTTGTGCGAATCAATACGCTTGGTTCCGAGACGTTCTCGGAATTGTGATATATACCTATTGGACCAGCTAACTACATGTAGTTTGTCTTGGTGCATAGTTTGGCAGCGGCTGTTTGGAACCATGCGCCTCGTCGTCATTAGGTTCCTCCCGCAGCCTCGGAAGCTAATCAAGCAGGTGTCATCGAGGGAGGGTCATGTTACACCCAAAAGAAGACTTGCCAGCACCCGAACCGTGCAGTGATGTCCGGAGGATCACGACGTCAGCCAACACCCTCATAGCGGGCGGGACTCGGTCGGTCTTGCGTTCTTCAACCATGTTTAAGAGAACGGGCCTTGAAACGTGTCCTCGGCGTGTCTTTGCGTGTCTTGTGGAGCCACTGCTTCCGCCGAATAGTTACTCGGAACCTTCTACTGTACAAAGAAGGTTGCCTTGGCTTACAATCGAGGCGATAAGAGATCATGATGCCAAGAACAAAGATAGCTGGAGCCACAAAAAAAAAAAAGTCAAAACAGGCAACGGTCCGGGTAGGATCCAAGGTTAGTGGAGAAATCGAACACGGATGCCTGATCAGTGATGATCCCATTCGAGATCGCAAAGAGGCCCTACAACGGGGCAGGCTCAAGGAATGCTGAAAGAGACCCAGATGCCATGGATGGTGATTTTCGGTCTGCTTCCGGACCAAGATGGATCTCCTTGCTTTGATATCCTACCCAAAATCACTACCCATCAACCCGTAGATGACTGTATGCTTGGCAGGTGGGAGGTCTATTGACGAGTCACGAGCCATGTATGCTATCTGAATTAATAATCTCTGAGCGCCTCTTCAACTTTCTTTTTTTCAACAGTGCTACATTCCACCAGAGTCTAGAATTCATGTCCATAGCGTGCCAGCAAGTGCTCTTTGAGTTGACTGGTGCCCGCCTGATCAATATCGGCATAGCCCCCACCAAACATGCAAGCCGCGGCGTATCATGGGTAGGTTTCTCGGTCGAGGATACTCATCGAGTACCCCCCCCACAGCTCCAAACTTGGTAAGGGGATCGTTGGGATCGGTCCAAAAGCTTCATGTGGTGGCTACCCCAGAGCAACCCCCCTGCTTTTTTGCTATGTTTCTCAGGCACCAGTCTCTTGTGGGGTCACGCATGCTTCTCAAGAGAAATGAGAAGTGACCGTTGATGGAGACACGCCGTGTTCCTCCGGATAATCCGGATCCGTGACCGTCAATGGCCAATCATTTCGTTGCCGGCAAGGATCGCGACGCCCCAAGCGAGGGATATCGCAAACAGATCTGCGCAATGACAATCTGGACTGGCCTTTCTTTTCATGGCAGCATTCTTGTCGATCTGCAGAAAAACCCTCCAGCGTTTTGGACAAAGCCACCAATCAGCACGAAACGGCGAGTCTGAGACAGGGCTTCTTGAGTGTGGATGCCTCGGCGGGAATTAATCTACGAGTGCTCTTGTTCGTGAATGGGAGCGGCGAATCGAGCAAACACCCGGAGGATAAGAAGACGAGGATGCCGTCCGACTCGGCAAGTTTGTTGCAAGGGAACACAGAGCAACAGCAACCATCACAACACTCTTTTCATCACCGCACTCTTTCATCGCTTCAATACCAAGAGCAAACTCACTCTTTTTTTTTGTTTTTTGTTTTTACCGATACCCACGTCGTCATCACTTCCGAGCAACACCAGCAGCCTCAAAAATGAAGACCGCTGCTCTTGGCGCCGCCCTTCTCGCCGCCCTTGCGGCTGCCAACCCCATCGACGTCCGTCAGGCATCGGGGTGCAAAGCAGTCACTGTACTGTTCGCCCGCGGCACAACAGAGCTGGGCACCCTCGGCACCATCGTCGGTCCCGGGTTTCAGAGGAGCCTCCAGTCCGCCCTCGGCGCCGACTCTGTTACCTTCGAAGGCGTCTCTTACCCTGCCGATTCGTTCGGCATATCGGCCGAGGCGATCGGGTCTGGCCCCGGCAGCGTCGCCATGGCCAGCCAAGCCGGCCAGTGGCTCAGCAAGTGCCCCGACACGAAGCTGGTCATCACCGGCTACAGCCAGGGCGGCATGGTCGTCCACAACGCCGCGAAGAAGCTCGGCGGCAAGTTGGGCGTCGTCGCCGCCGTCACTTTCGGCGACCCGTACAAGGGCCAGTCTGTGTCTGGCGTTGCGGCGGGCAGTTTCAAGAGTTTCTGTGCCGCCGGCGACAGCGTCTGCGTCGCTGGTGGATGTGCCAGCGCCGGGGGCTGTGGCAGCAAGAGCCTGTATGGTCATCTCGGATACGGCTCCGACGTCAGCGACGCCGCTGCTTTCGTCAAGTCCGTCGTGGCTTAGACGTATTGGTGTAATATCACGACGTTGATTTGGGCTGAATTATGCGCGAGATGCGGCATGCCCGGGCATACATGTACGATTGGACATGTGGGAGTCGAGGCTTCTTCTGCCTATTCTTTATGTAAAATATAGCCTCCTTGTACATATTATCCCAACCACCAACACCGATTTTCTTCCACAGTTGGGTCTTTTGATTAATGTCTTGGGCAGCTAATTACGCGTCTCTCATTGTATGGGCATTCTTGGACCAGTTACTACATCTCAAAAGCTCGCACTCTTCTCTCGCTCCAGCAAAATCTGCTGGTCGAAAGCCGACATTGTCCGTCATGCCTCGTCGCCATCAGTTTCTCGAGTGCTGACCTTGACTTTCGACTCGCGCCACTTCTGAAGCAACGGTAGGCCGGCGCCCGTCCAAACGGTCAACGCAACGACAAAGGCCAGCGCGCTGTCCCACCCACGGGTCTTGGCGAAGGCCGGCGCCTGCCCGCTAGGCATCTGCAACTGCTGGAAGGGAATCACGACAGCCTGGCCGGCCGACACCATGAAGCCGAGGACGAAGGCGCGCTTCTGCTGGTCGCCCCCGCATGCCTCGTTCGTCCAGCCGGCCAGCAGGGGCGTGTAGCAGCCGTAGCAGCCGGCGAGGATGAAGACGGCCACGCGCAGCATGTGCGGCACGCTCCACGCAGCCAAGACGGCGTAGACGAACGTCAGCAGACAGCCGACGGCGAAACAGACGGGCCCGCGACGGCCAATCTTGTCGGAGACGTAGCCCGTCGCGACCATGAAGACGAAGTTGACGGCGCCGACGCAGGTCGGAATGTTGTTGATCTCGGGCACCGTGTACAGCTTGGTCGACTTGAGGTACAGGGTAAAGTATTGGATAATGTACGAGCCGCACGTCAAAGTCCAGAAGGAGTAAGCGGCCGTGAAGGCGTAGACTTGCCAGGAGCCGAAGACGCGGGCTACGACGGACCAGTTCATCTTGCCGACGGGCTTGCGGCCTTCCTCTTCAATGCGCTCTCGCGCGCGCTGCCTCTCCCAGTCACTGAGGTAAAAGGCCGTCGTGGTGTGGGGAGTATCGGGGAAACAGATCTGGAGACGGTGTCAGCTGCCGTCCTTCAACCGGTCAATATCTCTCCGAGGGTGTGAGCACCTACGACTCCATAGACCACGACGGGGACGGCCAGGATGAAATCGAAGATGAACAGCCACCGCCAGGCCGACAAGCCGCCCCTGCCGCCCATGCCGGTGTAGAGCGCAGACTGGAGATAGCCCGAGAACATCTGCCCCAGGACGCCGCTCATGACGAACAGCCCGGAGCGGCGAGACAGCTCGCTCCTGCGGTACCAGGAGCCGAGGACGTACATGACGCCCGGCCAGGCGGCCGACTCGAACAGCCCGATGAAGAAGCGCAGGACGTAGAACTGGTGCGCGCTCTGGCACTTGTAGAGGAACAGCACGAAGAGAGACCAGGTGAAGAGGCAGCCGGTCAGCCAGAAGCGCGGGCGGACGACCGTGATGACCAGGTTGGCGAAGGAGCCGCCGATGATGGTGCCGATGTTGAAGTACGTGTTCATCCAGGAGAGCTCGTTGCCGGGACCGAAGCCGAGCTCGTCCGACATGCCCGAGACGTACGCATTGGAGATGTTGTTTTGATCGAGCTGGCGGAGGTGAGCATCGACAAGTCACACGTTGGGGGGGGGGGGGGGGGAATCCGATGGTGGGGCTGGTTACGATACCTGTTTGATAAAGTACATGAGGCAGCCGTACGAAAGCAAAAACCAGTCGAGCTTGAAGATCAGCTTCTTCTCCTCCGGCGACGTGCCGGGCTCGTGCCAGTGGAACCATCCGGCTTCTTGAAGCTGCTGTGGGGGCTCCGGCTTGCCGTCGGCGGCGGCAGCGGCAATGCCGGACGTTGTCGAAATGCCGTCCTTGTCTTGGACCCGATCGATCGGGTCAGCCGGCTTGGCGGCGTTGGAGGCGTTGGGGTCGAGGTGCGCCATCCCGCCGCTTGTCTCACCTAACCGTGTCGCCGTGTGGTGTCCTTGGAGAATTCCCATATACGAGAACTATAAGGAGGGCAGAAAGATCAGTGGGCGCTCGGTGAGGCTGGCTGATGGAGCTTGACTCCCCCCTCCCCCCTATCCAAGGTGAAGACTGGGCCGAGCAGCAGATCTTTATCATAAGGCCGCCTCCTCCTGTAGCAACAACAGGGAGGGAGCGGTCAATGGGCCCGTACGTAATCAATGACTGAGTTTTCTAGGTGACATCGGCCGTTGTCTTAGCGCAATTTGATAAATGGCCTTTGGCTATGGCGACATCAGGGCTCCCCGGCCTGGTATCGGGGAGGGGCCTGCTGGCGCCCATTTTGAGTAGATTGGTTCGGCTTCTGTCCGGTTGTCTTACTCGCAACGTCAAGGGTGTTCCGTCTCTCCCCCCTGTTTGCCCAAATCCTCTCTCCCCCGCTCCGTCGGGCTTCAGGTGCTGATTGGCTCCCGGCATCGGCTTTCAACTCCGCCGAGTGCACCGCCGGACGATGGGACATGTCACATTGCCTCATACCAGCGGTTGCCGGCACACATTCGTGAAGGCTGCGGAAACCTTGCGGCCGATTTTGGATTCCGACTTGGAATCGTTTCTTGTCCCTAGTCGAGCTACTTGAATCAAAATGGTCGAGTTTGTAGACATCAACGGAGCTCGCCTCGCATACCGCATCGCCGGGCCTGAACGTGCCCCCTCATGATTACACTCCATGGCGGCCGAGGAATGGGTGGGCTTCACCAGCTTCTTGCGGAATGGGCTGCGACGAAGCTAACGTGCGCTCTCACAGGGGACCACAGGTCCGACTTCAAGATATACAGCCGGCTCAGCGACAAGATCCGGGTTCTCTCATTTGACTACCGGGGGCATGGTCAGAGCTCTTTGACCAAGCCCTACACCTTTGAACAAATTGTTGATGACATTGAGGGAGTGAGAAAACACTTTGCTGGAGACAACCAGGTCGTCATTTGCGGCGGCAGCTTCGGGGGTTTCCTCGCACAGCATTACGCCATCAAGTATGCTCCGCGGGTTTCGCATCTGATTCTGAGAGGGACGGCACCGTCCCACCACCGTAGGCCCCCCGGCTGCATGCGGAAATCTTGCTTGATAGAACTGATCACGTTCTTAGATGAGGCCGGCGCCATCAAAACGCTGGAGGAAAGGATTCATAAAGTCCCCAGCTTCTCCGCCGACATGCTGAAGAACAAGGTCTTTGGGGCCTATGAGAGCGATCGAGAGTTCCAGCTCATCTACTTCGCGATGATGCCGCTTTACAAAGAGACCTTCGACCCCGATGCGGCCTTGAGGAGCAACCTCGACGGAGTTTATGTCGCAGAATCGCACAGTAAGCCCACTCAGCATTCCTGCACTCGCATACCATACTCAACGAGCTTAATGCAATGCCAGACGATCTGTATTCCGAGGAAGAAAAGTACTTCGACTACACGGATCGGTTGCCAGAGATCACGGCCAAGACATTAGTCGTTGTCGGCGACAAGGACTGGATTTGCCCTCCCGGTAAGATTATCGTTCCCGGGGGTCTTAAACCCCGCCTGACTGATGCGTGTCGTCTAGAAAACTCAAAGTTGATTGCCGAAAGAATTACCGGGGCAGAGCTCTTCCTCGTCGAGGGCGCTAACCATGGTGTTCACATTGAGAAACCAGAGCTGGTTCTTGGCAGAGTGCGGGAACACCTGGGCATTTGAGTTGCATTTGCAATTTGTAATGACGGATCAAAGCCTGGTAGGATGGAGTTACATGAGAAGACTCGAACTTGCATAGCCCGATTGGTGTTGACTTGAATATCATTCGTCAAGGTATTGCGCAAAGCGTCAATTCCTTCCCACACATGTGGAAGCGCGGCAACATGACGATATCCACGTTGACTGACAGTAGAAAGCCACTCCGCCAGTAGTCCTTGCTCGGAGACAGCAGGTTTCGTCACATAGCACAGTCCCTCGAGCACATACTATGCAATTCAGGGTTGGGTTGCGAAAGCATACCATACTCAAACAGCATCCTATCCTTGGCTGCACGCATCATTTGAAACGCCTGCAATTCACTGAATGTCAACTTCGACCTAGCGTTGCTGCGCCGGGCTGCGAGACTGTCTGCTCTACATCCTTGGTGACCTTGATAATTCTGCAGGTACTCTCGGTATCATCGTCGTGGTTGCTGTTGTTGCCACCTCTGTCCCTTCCCCGGATTATCGTGACGCCGAATTCGGCCTCGGCTCCGTGAATCGGCCCTTTCCGTATCCTCACCTGGCCAAATGTGACGAGTCCGGCGTCTCCCGATTGTTTGTAGTTTTCCTGAGTGCCCTCTTCACCTACTAGTCGTTTGAAGAAAGCCCGCAGCGTTGACAGAGAGCCGGCAATGATCCCTAGACCACATTCAACGATGGTCCAAAGTACAATGTTGCCCGCAGAGTCTGTACGAGTTAGCGAGTATTAACCTTCATATTCGCACATCCCAAAGTAAACCAATTGAACGGAATGCCGCGTCTATGGAGCTTTCTTACACAAAACATCATTCGTCTTCATGTAGGCGTTCATAAAAGGGAGGCGGATGATGCTAGCAATGCCTGCGCTGCTTTTGTAACTAATGAGCAAACTACTCCAGTGATGACGATCTCGGTGTACACATACAGGAGGCCCAGTCCCAGAATCAATCTGATGTACAATTTGAGCCGAGACCGCATCTGCACGCGTCGGAGCAGGAAAAAAGGGATAGCTGCGACGCTGAAGTCGGTGATGACATTGGAGGCTGATGACGCATATGACAATGCGGTTGCGATAACGACCGGCAAGCACGTTCCCGGTATTCTCTTGTCCCAGTATCTGTCGAGGGGGTGACACTGGTTCAAGATGACGATCAAGCCGGCGCCGCTCAGGACAAAGGACATGGCAACAAGGCCGCGAAGGATATACATGTATGTTTTCTCGTCCGTTATGCGCATGAGGGTGATGCAAATGCTCGACTTGATGAAGCAAAGACTTGCTGCGTATAAAGCCTGCCAGATGAGAAGGGTCTAGGGAACGAAGGGCCCGTTAGCAATCGAAAGTCTTTTCTCGTTGGCAGAGCTCCTCAGTGCGCACCTTGGCACCCTCGATGCGAGTGGCTCGCGTCATGTCTGCGTCTCGGGTTCCTAATCCCGTCAAAGATCCGTAAACAGCAGAAGCAGACTGGAAAAGGTATATGGTCTATGGGGGGATGCGACCAAGAGTCAATCAACAACGTCAACAGCAAGGATCGGGCATCAAGAGGTACCGACATATCCGGCCAGCATGACCCAATCATCCGCACCGAGCCTTTTCCTTTTTGCCCGAATGTATATACGCATACCCATTACGACGGATGTCAAGACCGCAAAAGTAACGGTGGTGGCTAGAAGACCCAGTGCAAGACCTTTGGGCGTGACGGCACGCCACACATTGTCGTCGGCAACCTCGGCCATTCGAGCGGAGGTTTCGTGGATTGGCGGAGGGCAGGGCCTTTCTCGTACGTACAGGAATGGCCAGAAAAAAAGAGTGACGGAAAGCAAGTATGGAATGTCTCGGGCGCTTTCCAGTGGGCATCAATTGTATATAGCCGTCTTCTCAAACCGACTTCTGCCCAAGCAGCCTTGACAGTCCGTAGAGAATTCGAGAATCCTCGGCTTGGCCTGTGAGACTTCCCGGTATTGTCCAAGCAAGGGTAGTTTAAGGCCGGCGGAAGACAAGGGGTTCGCACCCTTGCATAAGTAGAGTACGAATGCAACAATACGAATAGCACCAACGAGTGTACGGAGTAAGGGCCGGCGATAGATAGGCACGCTACTGAAAAGGCAAGGGCCCCTGGCAGGAAGAACCGGCGGTTCCTCAGCTGATGGAAAAACCACGAGATGAAAGGCTTATTACCCACACGTATACCGACGAGGAGTTTGGAGCTTGGGCTCAGCCGGCTACCTTGACATGCATTCGCAGTCGTTTTCGTTGGATTCAGGTTGATCAAGAAGAATGCGTACAGCTGCAGATCAAATCTTTGATAAATGCACGCCTTCATTCCAGGGTATGGAGAAATGGTCAGAGACGGACCTCTCGGCAAGAGTTTTTCTCCGTGTACTGCTGCTATACCAGGATATATTCCTGGACCCGGCCTCGAAGCACACGTTGACAGCCGCCCTTACCCGGGGAAGCGGGGTTCTTCCACAAGTGCCCTGTCGCGGCGCTCTCAATCAAGTCAATGTGGGCGGTGATCCTCATCCTATAAAGAAGCTACCCTGCTTGCCAAACGGACTGACAGGCCGTGCGACCGGACCCCCTTTCTCTTCATTTCCAAGGCCAAGAAGCTTGAAGCAACGAAGAGGCAGGTTTCGTCCTTTGCTCATTTTATATACTTCCGGCGGAATCTACTGAGAACATGGCCGTTGATTTCGAAGTGAAAGGAAATGCTGCCCTGATTACACAGGCGCAGGATATGGTAGGCCAAACATGATTCATAGGTCAACGGCAGTGGTTTTTAGGCACTCTACGAGGGAGATTTCATGGCGATTTTGAACAGAGGACATCGCTAAACTAGTGGGCTCGTGTTGAAATTTAGGCATCGGCCTTGCGATGGCACATCGTCTTCTCAACGAAGCCTGCTCTGCAATGATCGCGGGCCTCGCTCTTCGCCCAGAAGCCGGGGCGACTACAAAGTATTTCAAAGCACCCTCACCCCTCTTCCCTTGACGGGGGGCCCCTCCGCGGCATTCCACAAGATCGACACCACGGACTGGGCACAGCTCAACTCCCTGTGGGAGGCAGCTCTCAAGACTTTAGGCCCGCGTCGACATCGTCGTCGACAACGCCGGAATCTTTGAGCATCGCCTGGTCATCTTTCTGGAACCCGCCAGGCATTTCGCCCGCGGCCAAAGACCAGGCGGGTGCGGCAATCGCTTCATACCACGCCTTCAACGTCAACACAGTGGGCCCGATCCGTCTCGTTCAGATCGCCATTGACAACTGGCTGCAGAAGCGTGATATCAAGGGAAACCTGCTCTGGGACTCCAGTATGGACGCCCACATCCCCTCAATCCAGCCAACGTTGCATTTCGCTAGCAAGGCCGCCGTCTCAGTGTTGTGAAGTCCCTCCAGGGTTTAAATCAGTTGACGTGCATCAGGAACTCCGTGATATGTCCTGGTCCTGTAAGAGTACATGACTCCCGTCTTATGAGTGACCAAGTCGTCGTCAAAGACTGAAGATCAGCAAACAACCTTGATTTGACCAGGAGTCCTGCCGCGACCGTCTGCCGCTGGAAGACCTCGCTGTGTCGTCGGAGGACCCTGCTAATGCCATGTTTGCTCTTCTCACAGAGGAGCAATATGGCAACGGGAACGCCCTTGAAATGATGATGGTTGGCAGCAAAGAAGCGCCTGCTATCCACCAGAAGAAGGTTCGGCTGGAGGCTCTCTATCCCACTGCCAGTCCCGTGGGTGCGGGAACCAAAGCGATGGGCGAGGAGCGCAGCTTTATGAAGATGGTTGCGGAGAGGGGGAGGATGCCTGCTTTCTAGGCTCCCAGCTTTTGTGGTGAAGCAAGACACAAAAACAGACGAACGCAAAATACAGTTTGGGTCGGGTTGAACCCGTCTTTAGGCATTATGGCATCAGACACGAACAGAAAAGAAAACAAGAATTTGTGCCGCTCGCTCCAAGACAACGCCAAATGCTTCAGAGAAATCCCAGTTCCAACGAGCCCCAGCCGTAGTCCATGGAAGAATCGTCGCTCCCAACAACCGCCGCCGAGTGGCGAGCCGGACCCGTGGGAGAAAACGCGGCTTGGCCCCTGAACCCAGCCGACGCCAAGGGCTGCCCGCCGCAGTCATCGGGAAACTCGTGGAAAGCGTAGCACGTCGAACTGCCGAGGACCTCCTGCATGAGGGCCACGAGGCCGGTGATGATGGGCCTGACCATCGCCTGGTACGACTCCCGCGACGACGACGTCATCTGGCCGCTGCCGTAGACGCTGCTCGGGAAGTGGAGGGTGGTGTAGCCGTTGTTCGGCACGCCGGAGACGAGACCCATGAACTGGCGGAAGACGTGCGCGGCCTGCCGGGCTTGCGCCCAGCCTTCGGGGAAGGCCTCGAGGATGCTGACGATGACGGCCACCTCGTCCCGGGCCGAGAAGGACGTGCATTCCGCGGCGCAGGCGATGAAGCTGTGGATCAGGACGAGGCCCACCGGGAACAGCCTGCAGAGCGTCACGCGGTTCAGGGGGAGCTGGCGCTGCTGCAAAAGGACCGACGTCGACTGCAGGTGCTTCTGCGCGAAGCGGAGGAGCTCGACCGCGGACACGATGGAGCCGCACGAGTTGAAGTGACAGGGGTAGTGGAGCAGGAGCAGAAGATGGTAGTACCTGGCGCTGAGCCAGGTCACCGAGTTGTGGATGGGGACGTTGTCCGGTTCCAGCGGGGACACGAGGCACCCGTTGCTGTACCAGTTCTCTATCTCGGACCTGATGCTCTGCACGATGGCTCGCCTGTCGGCTTGCGAGAGCGCGGCAACGTCGGACTGCTTCCGCGTGTGGATCTGCTTCAGGATCCGGTCCTCCAGCTGTCTGAGCTGGATGACGTGCCGGTTCGTCTGCAGGATGGATGCGAAGTGCTGCCGGTCCGGCGACGCGAACTCTTCGATGGTGAGGCCGGGCAACGGGACGTCGACGTTCTCGTCAATCAGGGCCGCCGGGAGCCCGAGCGAGATGGCCATCATGCGGTCCAAGACGTAGATGCTCCAGAACAGCCGGTGGCGCAGCTCAATGTCCATCGCCGAGAGGCGCTTGTCCTCGGAGGACCTTCTGCTGAGGCCGAGCAGCATGGCTTGACGGGAGACGATGCCGGCTATGGACCACGTCGAGATCCCTTTGGGGTCGAAGAGCGAGTACAGTGCCACCAGGACGAGGATCTGAATCGACTCGAGATCCTCTCTCGCCAAGCACTCCTGGATGATGTCGGCATACGCCACGTCGAACTTGGACGCCGTGTCGTTGGGTATCTGGCCTGCTCTCTGAAGGGTGGTGCATCCGATGGCCATGATGAGGTAGAGCAATGTCGAGTCGGCGTCCCGGCGTCTCTTGGACGACTCTCCCAGGGACTCGAGGTCTCGCAGGACCTTTGTCCGGTTGACGAACGGGTACGCCCGGTTCACATTCCGGAAGTAGGCGTCAACGAAGCGTCGTGCGATGGCATCTTTTGGCAGGCTCGAAGACGTGAAGCCTTGTCCATCGCCAAGACCCTCGATGCCAGCCATCCTCCCGGGCTCGGGTGCCGGCTGAAGAAGAGCCCGCATGTGGTCGTTGCCTCTCGACGACGGCGATTCCGAGTCTATGTTTACCGCCAGGCTTCTCTGGTCAAACATGACGGGTCCCGGAACTCCATGCGGCTGCCGGTGCACCGTGAACGTGTCCCTCGGCTCCCCGCGGTTGCTCTCGACGCTCGAGGAACCGGGCGTGGCCCCATTCGCTGCCGGGGTTGCCGGGTTACTACTCCCCAACGGCCGTCCGATAGCAGCAGCAGCAGCAGCAGCAGCCGGCGACGAACCCAGCAGCGAGGCGAGGTCAGTCCCCGTGTCGATGGCCTCCACCCCCGGGACGCCCGCGACGGGAAACCTGTCATTGATGAAGCGCGACAGCCACTCTATGCGGGCCCGCAGGTGATGCGCCTGGGCGGCGGTGGAGGCGGCGGGCGTCGAGAAGGAGCATTTGTGCCCTGCGTTGGCGCAGAGCGTGCACACGGGAAACGTGCGGCTGCACTTCTTCTTGAAGCTGCGGCAGCGGTCGCAGGCGGGGATGTCACGGGCCGTCTTGGGCGACGCTGCCGCCGAGACAGCGGAGGGCGCTATGGAGGCCGGGGCATTGGCGGTGACTGAGATTGGGCTTGGGCTAGGAAGCGCGGGTGTGATCAGACCCGAAGCCAAGGCCGGAGCCGGGGCCGTCGTGACTGACGCTACTGTCGTCGATGAAGACGAGGCACCGGGGGCAGTCTCCGGTGGTGCCGGCGGCGCTGTCGCGACGGTCAGGGGCGGGGGATGATGGCGCACGGCGGGAGGTGAGGCAGAGCGGCGCAGCGCTGCCGAGGATGGGGATGTCTGTCGGACGCGGAAGCGATGAATGTTTGATT
Organism: Colletotrichum falcatum; assembly: GCA_019425465.1. Taxonomy (NCBI): domain Eukaryota; kingdom Fungi; phylum Ascomycota; class Sordariomycetes; order Glomerellales; family Glomerellaceae; genus Colletotrichum; species Colletotrichum falcatum. The sequence goes on from SWKJ01000191.1 coordinate 227,189, forward strand.
TGATCTGTTCGGGGGACATTGCGACGGCGGGATTGACGGCGAGTCGCCGACGCGATGCCTATATGAGGTATGAGGAGTCGGCAGACGTCCGGGTCACTGCTTGGCTCGGTGCCGCAGGACAGGCCTGGAGGTTGGGGAATCTTTGAGAAGTGGCTCAGTCGGGGATCTCTCCGCTTGTTGTCCTGACTGGTTGGTTCACTGGATGTCCGAGTCCGCAGGTTCACTCATAAGCACAATATGGGGGCCCATGAAGATGGGGGGGGGGGGGGGGGGGGGGGGTCGCGATGGTTGTGTCTGTTATCACTTGCGCAGGACCAATTTTAAACCCCCCGCGTTGCAACGAGGCTTTCTATCTATCAGTCTTTCTGCCCGGTCTCGTCCCGCGCAGATCCGAAGAAGGGTTTGTACGGCCTTGAGCCGGCCAGACATCAAGCAGCAGCACCCAGGCAAGTTCCCGCAAGCAAAGGCACGACTCGGACAGGCATCGAGCACGCCATTGTAGTAGCTGCTCAGGGGCGACGAATGAGAGTTCGCCTTATGGCCGTTTTGCCAGCCAGTCGGCCCAATTTGGCCCGCTGCTGGGTGTGCCATGCAGGATCAATATTTCATTAGAGCGTTGCACAATCAGTTAATCAAAAGTCCAGGAGGAAGAGACGGCAGACGGGTCGCCGACGTAATGCCCAAGGTCTGTAAAATGGGTTTAGACTTTGGAGCAACATTAAGGAGTGAGTTCTCAGCAAGAGAGACAAGCCGGAGAACCAGACTCATGACTTGCATGAGAAACGGTGTTCGTCCCAAGGACACACCCACACCACCACACCCGGCAAACTCGTTGAAAGCTTGCAGAGGAGCCCCGGCTCTCACCAGATTGTCAATCCAGGCGCTGTCGGGCCGAGTCCGACTAGTATCCGTCGCCACACCTCTCGTGATTCGGTGGGCCGTCTGTCCGACGGCAAACCACGGGCCTGCTGCGTAAGACTCGTCGTGTCAACCGAGATCTCAAGATACGGGACTGCGATCGGCTGATACACTGTCACCAACTTGAGATATCTCAGCGAGGCCAATAAAGCCATATAACCCCGGGGTCTATCACGATCGCGTCCGGGGAAACTCACCGTTGCTCCGCCACCCTTCATCGCCATTACTGTTGCGATATTACTTCACGGCCCCTAGCGGCAAATTTCGGTTCCCCTCCCCCACCATGTCGCCCATTTACCTCGAGGACAAGCTCAACGTTAACCGGGTCGCCGTTATCGGCGCCGGACCTTGCGGCCTGGCCGCCGCAAAGTGAGCCGTGCTGGTTTTATCACCCATTGCAAGTCTCTCACAGGATATCCAACAGGTACCTTTTGGCGGAGAAAAAGTTCTCCAAGGTCCAAGTTTTTGAACAGAGGGACACTGTCGGCGGCGTCTGGGCGTACAGCTCTCTAAACGTCATCGACAGCGATTTCAGCATCCCAAGAACGCAGCCGACCAAGAACCCAGACACGGCCGTCGCCGTCGAGGGCCATGAAGCCAAGCAGTTCGTGTCTCCCGTGTATGACTATTTGGAGACGAATATCCCGCACACGTTGATGAATTACTCGGATCAGAGGTTTCCCTCCGACGCTTCTCTATTTCCCCCCCACCAAGTTGTGAAGAAGTACCTCGAGGACTATGCTGAGGAGCTGAAGCCCGTCATCTCACTGTCAACCCAAGTGTTGGCTGTCAAGAAGGCGACCGATGAAGACCGGGTGTATTGGGAGGTGGAAACGCGGGATCTCGGGACGGACGAGATAAGCAAGGCTCGTTTTGACGCCGTCATGGTCGCAAGCGGTCACTACAACGACCCTTTCATCCCCGATATCCCCGGTCTCGCCGATTTTGACAAGGCTCACCCGGGATCCATTTCACACTCCAAGTTCTACAGAAACGCTGCAAAGTACGACAACAAGGTGAGATGACCGCAGCGTGCTATCCGTGTGTATGTCGGATTCAGATGCTCACCCCTCCCCCCCCGTCGCAGAAAGTGATCATTGTTGGCAACTCGGCCTCCGGAATAGACCTGAGCGCGCAGATCTCAAGCGTCTGCAAGCTCCCCGTCATTGTCTCGGAGAAAACAGTGCCCAACACGCCGGCCGAGGACCGCTCGTCGTGGGCGAAGATGGTCCCCGAGATCGCCGAGTTCATCCCGGAGGGCCGCAAAGTGCGCTTTGCCAACGGCGACGTCGAGCCGGACGTTGACGGCGTCGTCTTCTGCACGGGCTACTTTTACAGCTTCCCCTTCATCCGCGACCTCGACCCGCCCGTCGTCACCGACGGCGCTTTTGCCCGCAATTTGTACGAGCACCTGCTCTACATTGACGACCCGACACTCGCCTTCGCCGGAATCCCGCAGCGCATCGTCCCGTTCCCCGTCTCCGAAGGCCAGGCGGCGTATGTCGCACGCGCGTGGGCGGACCGGGTGCGCTTACCAAGCCGCGCCGAAATGAGAGAGTGGGAGGCGCGCATGATCAAGGACAAGGGGGAGAGCAAGATGCTGCACAATCTCGCATTTCCCAAGGATCTAGAGTACATCAACACGCTCCACGCACGAAGTCTTGAAGCGGAGAAGAAGCCCGGTTTGGAAAATGACGGTGTAGGCAAGATCCCGCCGTTTTGGGATGACGAAAAGAGGTGGACCAGAGAGCGGTTTCCATTGATCAAAATGGCGTCGCGGAAGTTGGGCGAGAAGAGGCATCAAGTAAAAACACTAGAGGCGCTTGGCTTTGACTACAAGACGTGGAAAGCCGGTTTGGATAAGGAGGGTAAGCTGATATGAGGTCTTGTATGCAACTTGCATCGCCGGCGCATATAAGAATCTATGAATTCAACACTATTTGGAGCAGTCGATCGCCTCTTGATGTGCTATAGACAGCCGTATCTGTTGGATGCTGGGCATAGGACAATGGGGCTGCGCCGAGTCCACGTGATTCACCTCCTATACCGGCCCCTATACCCAACATAGCTGGCAAACGGATATCGATAGCTTCGTTTTTCTCTTCTTTAACAACAGTAGGAACAATATTTAAACTGCATTTAGACCCTGTGCTACCAACACTATCAGTGGCTGTTATGATGAGGAGAAATGAGAGCATTCAGCACGCGCATCTTCAGAGGCCCTAAGCTATGTTGTATTCCATGTATGGACTTTTCCCTCCGACCGATCAGCAGTCCCGAGTCAAAAGCACTTCACTTGCCAAGCATTAACTCAAAAGAAAAGCAGCAGAAAAAGCACCATTGGACCTGAAATAACCGGGCAACATCGCCAAACCCTACCAGTAACAGAGAGTAGGTGCACAATTTCGTGTTGTCAGATGGATGCCACTCGCTTGATAAAATGTCTTCGATCATGCGTAGAATGGCATCTTAGACGCCATATATACATGTATGATGCCGGGCTTTCGCTTCTAGGAGGATTATGGTGATGGAACACTGGCGAGGAGATCATGGATATGTGGTGGGCTGAGCCAACATGGACTCTTGATGCCAGCATGTATTACCGTCGGTCACTACATGACTCATTGTTTGTACATGTTCCTCCAGGCCGCTGAAATCCTCAATTTATAAGCTGTTTAGTAGTGGGAACAACGCCGAACACTGCGCGCCTGTCGTCCTGAACCCGCCAAAAATGTGTCTGAGATGGGTCATGGAACAGCGCTGTAAGTCAAAACGATCTGGACACCGTTTGGTGTCTACGGACATTCTCGGGTCATCATTTCTATGAAGATCTGGATCAGAGGAAGCGTATAGACTCAAAAAAAAAAAAACATGTCGGTTGTTCGGCGCCAAAGCAGTGTGGGAATTTACAATTCGGCATAGGAAATCCCGAGGCAAATCATTCTCCCGCAATCGAGAAGCAACAGTAACAGGGCTGCACACCATTCGACGGAGCTTGCCATGAATGAAGAACCCCTCGGCAAGATTCGTTCTTTTACAACTTTCGTCGGTGAACAAGCCAGGATCAGGAGCCACGGGCGAAGGATCTCGACACATGCGCCTTTGAGTCTTGGCGGGCGGTTGGGTCAGTGATCGCTAAATAGATTTCCCGCATGCACTCAAAGGGCGCGTGATTACTCCTCACTTACATATGTACGAAATCATCCGGAAACTTGGCCAGACCATCATCCCTCGCGCGGATTCTCGAGGAACGAGCCCGCTTCTATTAGCATTCTGGTCGATCTGAAAAAATGTTCCAAGGCTTCCAGTCGTTTACCGTCGCCACGCAGGCTTCGCCGGAAGTGACAATCTACGGCATCAAGAGCGGGGATGCGTCGTCATCCACGCTCCCGCCCCTCCTTCTGCTCCACGGCTTCCCTCAGAGCCACCACATGTGGCACCGAGTCGCCGAGCAGCTCGTCGGGCAGTTCACCGTCGTCTTGATCGACCTCCGGGGCTACGGCGAGTCGTCCAAGCCGGCCGGCGTGGCCTCTTATGCCAAGAGCGCGATGGCGCGCGACTGCGCGAGCGTCATGGACGGCCTCGGCTACGCCGACAAGCCCTTCTTCGTCTGCGCGCACGACCGCGGCGCCCGCGTCGCGCACAAGCTCTGCGTCGACTTCCCCGGCCGCGTGCGCAAGGCCGTCCTTCTCGACATCTGCCCGACCCTCGTCATGTACAAGACGACCGACTTCGACTTCGCCAAGGCGTACTTTCACTGGTTTTTCCTGATCCAGCAGGAGCCGCTCCCCGAGAACCTCATCAACGCGTCGCCGAGGCAGTTCCTGGAGCTCTTCATGGGCGGCCGCCAGCCCGGGGCGTTGGACATCTTCGACAAGGGCAACTTTGAGTACTATGCCAGTGTGATGGAGCAGCCGGCGGCCGTGCACAGCATGTGCAACGACTACCGTGCAAGCGCGACGTTGGACCTCGAAGAGGCGGAGGCGGACCTGGAGGCCGGGAGGCTGATCCAGTGTCCCTTGATGGTGCTCTGGGGCAAGCATGGTGTGATTGAAAAGTGTTTTGAAGCCGTCAAAGAGTGGCAAAAGGTCACTAGCAAAGACGTTTCAGTGACAGGCAGCAGTGTTGATTCTGGGCACTACGTTCCGGAACAAGCACCAGAAGATGTTGTCAAGGCCATTACCGAATTTCTCTGTTAGCCAACCCGTCGACATTTAGGGCCGTTTTGAAGCTTCTCAGTTGGAACGACGTAACACCGTCGTTGGTTAGCACTGCCTCAATAAATATTATCCTGAGTATTAGGCAAGCAACCCATGATTGGAGACTCTAATAAGCGTGTTCGGTAGATGGATCGCTCATGTTCAAATCGCTGCGAGGCGCTTTACTCTGCATCAAGTGCTGGCTCTAGTGCCGGGAAGCCATTCTGCTACCATCGACTACTCCGTACAAATACAGTCTTGCTGCTGGCCCCTCGTTCGTCTTGGCACTGGAGGTGGGTCGTCACCATGTCCCAACCATGAATTACCACTTTTGTTTAAGGATAAATCCTGATGATGGTAACTCCGCGTTCGAAGAAACAAATGCCTTGCTCCAGAGGTACAGCTCCTAACACAACTCTCTCTTTTCATTGGTTGAGATATGAGTTGGGCTTGCATCGAATAGGCTGTAAAGTCAATTACAGCATCATGGCATTACGTTGAGTAGGAAGTCAAGTTGATGATGACACTGGAATCCACAAATGCCGTTTCTCTCTGCTGCAAATGGCTCATTTACTGCTTGCCCAGAGCATCAACGCACGCTTACCGGGCGCATGAGACGCGGACCGAATCCACCGTTTGCGCACTGGTTCAGTATTGTTTAAACCCAGGTCGCCCTCTAAAATAGCCGGTTATGAGGTCGAGGAAGTCCCGTTTGGAAGTTCCCGGGCCACCTTTCTTCGTTCCAATTAAACGGTGCTACCGCTTCTCTCACGACGAATATCAATGCATGCCAGGTCGATCCTATACAGCACCCTCTGAGAGCCACTGCCACAGCCATTGGCTCTCAGGTGCAAGGGGGAACGCCGAGCGCTTCGTATGAGCCACATGCAAAGCGCCAACGAGGGACCCGCGGACATCACCGGCAAGGTGTCAGGCGCTGTGCCAGGCGGGAAGCGAGAAGACGACGGAGCGTAGTTCACCAATAACGAGGGAATGCCATTCCCTGATCCGTGAGTGCCAGCTAATTCCCGTCTTCATCCAGGATACTAAAGCGATATACTAGGGCCCATAGCAAGACCATTGGTGGCATCCCTATCGCGAGCGATGTGTTCCTCTTTCAGTGAGTACATGTTCAGTAGCCTGGCCTACTATCAATGTCCTAAGCTAGTTCAGGAAGCAACGAACCTTCAATCAATCCAAGAACCTTGAGCGTACGTTCTAGCAACCGGCATTTTGAATACGAAGTCACAAGTCTGACTTGTCTGACTGGTTCGTAGGCGTGGTCCACCCGTGCGGTTCCGGGGCATTCGGCTACTTTGAGTGTACTAAAGACGTCGCCGACTTAACCGTAAGACACTCTGAGAAAGTATCGTATCCTTTTTCAGAGTAACAGACTAACTAGGGATGCAAATTCAGAAAGCAGACTCTCTGTCATCAGTTGGCGAGAAGACGCCTGTCTTTGTTCGTTTCGCCGCTCTGGGGGCGTGAGTTCCCAGACGAGGCTCGTAACCCGCGTGGGTTTGCCATCAAATTTTACACCATGGAAGGCAACTACGACATTGTCGGCTTGAACTTCGTTGTGCCGCTGTTCCTTATCCCATGTCATAGATGACCTGCTTACTTGCACAGCCTGTGTTCTTCTGTCGAGACCCTATCCAGGGTCCGGAACAAGGACGAGAAGTTTGTGTACATCAAGTATTACTTTCTCGTCGAACATGGGCAGAAGCAGTTCACCGACCCCGAGGCGGTTCAAATACGCGGAGAGGGACCCGGACTGCTCGAAGCGAGACGGCGAAGAGATTGAGTGGACCGCGCGTGTGCAGGTCATGCAGCCTCAAGACGCCGACCCCGACGTGCTCGGCTTCGATCCGGTCGACGTCACCAATGCGTGGCCGAGAGACAGGCTCCCCATGCGGGAGCTTGGCCGCTAGGTGCTCAACAAGAACCCGGAAAGCTTCCACCGCGGCGTCGGGCAGGCGGCGTTCTCGCCCGGCAGCATGGTGCCGGGCATCGAGAGGACTCCCCCGCCCCGCTGCTGCAGTTCCGCATGTCCTCCCACCGCGAGACCCAGTACCACGGGATCGGGGTCAACCTGCACCAGATCCCCGTCAACTGCCCGCTCATGGCAAAGCCGTACGCCCCCCACCCCTCAGCCTTGACGGCCAGATGCGGACGGACGCGAACCGAGCCGGCAAACAAGCAGTACGCGCGCCCAACAGCTTCGCGCACAAGCTCCGACCGGCACGCTGCGGATTCGCCTCACGTCGTCAACGACAACATCGTCAGCAGGAAGAGCCACTGCTGGCACGAGGGAAAGAAGAAGGACCACGAGCAGGCGACCCCAGCTGTGGGCCAAGACGATGACTGAGCAGCAGCGGAAGAGTACGGCCTCGAACACTGCCAAGCACCTGAAGTCTGTGAAGCCGGCACTCCGAGATTCAGGTAGGCGAAACTAGCGCTACGTAGGCATCGAGGCATTGCTGAAGATTCTTGGGAGAAACATCTCGCGCAGGTGTACGACATGTCGCTGGACTATGCTCAGAGTGTCTACGACTTGTTGCCGAAGCCGGCCTTCTCATTCGACAAGGTGAAGGAACGTGCCGTAGATGCCCATCTGTGGTATGAGGAGAAGAAGTTCAGATCAACCGATAGGTCAAAACTGTCGGGAATGGCGCCTTCTTTTCCAGTCTACGGTACTCGGAATACCACTGCTCTCACCAATGCTGCATCACCTCTGGTAACGTTATGCACGCCGAGAATTGTTGACGTCTTTAAGCTTCGTAGCAGTCCACAGAATAAAAGTTGCGGAGATGGGATGATTATCTTGTTTCGAGACACGTATAATACAACTGTACACACATGTTCGAGCGGACGGGGACGTGATCGAAATCGGCGGCGACTTCGTAACCCGCCCAACCCACCACGTATTAGTCCAAGCAATGATGGGAGTACGTGCTCAGAGCTTGTTTCTGATTGAGATGTACAGAACCTCGGCTTTCGCCAACACTTGACCGTGTTCGTCCTCTATCTGGGCAGCGACATAGTGCTTCCGGCCCTCTACCTTGACGATTCTGGACCTCACGAGCACCGTCCCGGGGGCCGGAACGGGCTTGTAGAAGGACGTATTCAGGTAACCTGTTCTGAAGTCTTTGTTTGCCTCGGCTCCCTCGGGCCTCTGCGCGACAATGTGTATGCCCGTAACCTCGTCCAAGACCAGGGCTATGACCCCGCCGTGGGCTGTACCCGGAAACCCGACCATGCCATGGTTGAAAGTGACGAGGGAACACAGCTCGTCGACTTTCCAGTCCGGTGCCCGGGGCCGCGGGTGCAGGACCAGCCAGGCGGCGATGGTGTCCGGGGTGTTGAGCGTCCCGCCCACGTACTGGTTCTCTCCCGTCGGGAGGATTGTCCTGTTGTGAGAGACGTGGACGACGTGGTTGGGGGACGAGAATCCCGCGAGGATCTTGGCGCACCAGGGGATGGACGCGAAATGCTTGTACTCGGGGTGCCCCTCGACGCCGCCGGAAGACATGGTAGGGAAGCTGACAGCTCGTGGGTGAAGTGGGATGAAACTTTGACAGTCGGTAATGTTGGTTGATTGCCTGCCAAGTAATATCCGCAAGGGGATGATGGCTGCGGGGTGTGGGGTGTGGGGGCTATAGGGGCTAGAGCAATATCCGAGGTGGCGAGGGTTTCGGGATAGGATCGCAGATCTGTCAGAATGGCTTCTTCCGCGCTGCGAACGACACGTGGTGAATCAGTTTCTGCATGGCCGTTGAAAATGCCTCGCGTTATCATCGTTCGAGCTAGTATATAGTTCGTAGAGACCGAAGCCAGGGGTGGGCCAGTGACCAATGAATCGTCTCGTGATAGATTCCGCGGAATGCCGCAAACCTTATATCCCACCACGGGAGAGCGCATGTACACAGACCCAGTCAGTTCAGACAAACGGTTTGATAGAAACTTTCAAAAAGGCCGTGCTCCATGGGGCCCGGTTTCTTTGGCTGGTCAAAGTCTGGATCCCCGATCGTTGGCCCGTTTGTGCTCCTCCCGCCACGCAAGGTCGCCCAGGATTTCCTCGCTCCCGCCGCCAATGACTTTCAGACGCAGGTCCCTAGAGATCTGTTCCGTCATGGTAACCCCCTTCTCGTAGCCCATGCCGCCATGTATCTGCTGAGACTCCCTGACGGCCTGCTCGACTACCCTGCCCCCCTGGACCTTTGCCAGCGCGATCCTGCTCGCGATTTCCTTCGCTTGCCACCCGTGAACCTTGACGTGGTATGCAATCTGCTCCAGCCATGCCCAGTGCCCCTCGATCTCGCGCGCGAGCGTTGTCAGTTTGTGTCGGATGATCTGGTGCGAGGCCAGGGGCTTCCCGAACGTCTCCCGGTCATGCGCGTATTGCAGGGCTTCCGAAAGACAGGTGCGGGCCTGCCTGTTGCAGTCGACCGCGAGGATGAAGCGCTCCTTGTTGAAGTTGCGCATGATGACGGGGAAGCCTTCGTTCTCCCTCCCCAGCAGGTGGTCGACCGGGACCTTGACGTCTTCCAGAACCACCCACGAAGAACCGCCAGCGTTGTGCCCGGAGTTGTGGATTTTCCTGATTGCGATGCCGGGCAAGTTCAGAGGCACGACCAGGAGCGAGATGCCTCCTCGCCCGACCTCTCCCATCCGGACCGCGGTGGTCATGTGTGTTGCCCACGGTGCGCCAGTGACCCATTTCTTGCGGCCGCTGACGACGTAGTGGCCCCCGTCAGGGGTCTTTTGCGCAGTCGTGCGGATCGCGCTCACGTCACTGCCGGCCGTCGGTTCCGTGATGGCAAGACAGAAGCTGGTCTCCCATGTGAAGAGCCCCGGCAGCCACCGCCTCTTCTGCTCTTCTGTGCCCGCAATGAGAATGGGCGGGGCGCCCACATTGGAGGCGCCCGCCAGTGCGAGCGGGACTCCGCTAGGAATCCGTGCCATTTCGTCCATCAGGATCAGCTCGTGAAAGACGTCGAGGTCGTCAAAGGGGATGCCCGCAACGGTCGTCAGTTCTTCGGGGCGGTACTTCCTGGGGACGTCGAGGAAGGCCAGCCCGGACCTGGCGAACTCCAGCCTCGCGGCCAGAGGCACTTGACCGGCCGCCTCCCATTCCTGAGCATGAGGGAGCAGGTGGGCATCCACGTAATTGCGCGCGTAAACCTGGAACCTCCGATGAGAGTCATTGTAGTAGGGACTCTCGAGCGCATTGAACCAGGCTGGTTCGCACCATCTGTCGCTATCTGTCAGACACCTGCTGGAAGAGGAAAGAGGGGCCGGGGTAGATTACGGAGCTGAGCTGCCAGCCGTCTTGGCGCTGGTGTAGGACATGTCTGTGAATCGGAGACGCGTAGCGTGGATCTTTGCTGCGGGAAACACAATGGAGATGGATCCGGAGGAGGGGCACGATGTTGTGGTGTGGGTTTCAAGAGCTCTTGGAAGTTCTCAGAAGTGGCTTTTGACGATTGAGGGGGCGGTGGAGGCGGGGGTACGTTTGCAATCAAAGCGGCGCCACGCTGCGTGTATAATAAACTTTGTCGTTGCCGAAGCACGGCATACATCGTCCACGATCACGATCGAGCAACTACGCGAGTCAAAAACGCACGGCCGTTCATTTCAACGTCCATCTCACTTGTCGATGCCATGTGGACAAGGGTTGTTATCCCTGTTGCGTATACTACTACGTCATTCAGATGTGACGTTGTCCGTAGGTGAGACAGCTCGCAGCGTATATGTTAGTGAGTGTACGAGTTGTGCGACGCGGCGAGAAGGCAAGGCTGTCCACTTGATTGTTCCACTTTACTCGATGACAGAATCAAGCACGGCGTATCATAACTGTGGGCTTGATGCAACTATCAACCGCGACTTTGGAACCGCTTTTCTTCCTTGTACTATTCGCCAGTCATGCCATCCTTAACCATGTTTCTGCACCAAAACGACGAGTGTATTGTACCAAAGTCGACCGGCCATCTGTCGGTTTAACCCGTATAGTGTATGGCTTGTTGGCCTATCAAAGAAGTGCAGTTGACAGGGTTTCCAGAAACATATCCGGAAGCTCCGGGAATCCGGAAACTCCGGGCGCGTAGGATACACCGTGGTACCGGTTTCGTACATAGCCTTTTAGAACCTTGAATCCATTGCGTCCAGCATTGGGCGTCATGTGTGTTTTCCCTGACCTTGAAAGGTACATTGGTCTAAGGAGCTTAGCTTATGAGGTAGTATATATTGAATGATAGAACCACTTATATGCTTTCTACTATCCGACACATGACTAATGTCTATAGAAATAGGACCCGTTTGGTTGATGCCAGCTACACTGTAGTCGACCGGAGGTCCAACACCTCGGAAGTCTTGCCACTCCTGGGGTTGACGGCCAGTTCGCTCATCTTCAGGAACTCGATTTGCAAGGGGTTGATGAGATCCTTTTCGACATGTTCCCGGAACATTGGCCGCACCGCATCCAGCTCTCCCCTGAGCGCTGCCTTTAGCCGCGAACTCTCTTCCTCCGTTGCTGGAGTGTATGCGACGTTCAATGTCAGGAGATCCTTTCTGTCTTGTCTCGTAATGATGGCCTGCACTTTGCCCACAGGTCGGTCCCCAAAGACCGAGGACACGACTCGCTTGAGATCCACCATGTCGATGGAAACGGGCCCGAGGCGGATGGCTGTGCGATCCCTTTCAAGGATGCGAAAGAGACCCAGAGACGGGTCGACCCACGCAGCTCGGTCTCCGGACGGATAGCGAACGATGGGCATGAGGCGGCGCTCCATGTTCGTCGCCACCAGGCTTCCCACCTCGCCCGGTTCCCTTACGGGCTCGCCGTCCTCGTTGAGGATTTCGACAATAACGTTTGGGCTGTTTACCTGGTGTAAGCGGGGGTCCTGGTTGTAGTGACCCCCCTTTGGCGGCAGGCCGATGATTCCGCAATCCATCGATCCGTAAACCACAGACCTGATAGTGGCGTTTGGAAAGGCTGCCTTCAGCAGAGGAGCCTGGTCGTCGTAGAAGGCCTCTCCGGAGAACAGGAGCAGACGGACGTATGGGTGGGATTTTCCGGCGTCGAGGATCCGTTCCGACAACTGCGACATGGTCGTGACCGTCGAAAGAACAACAGCGGCTTGGAACTCGATGATTTGCCTCTCCATGGATTCCAAGGTGACGTGGCCAGTTATGGGAAGCTGGATAGCGCCACCTGGAAGGTGGTACACGGATAGGACGTGCAACAAGAAACTTCCGTAGAGGTCGCCGGCGTAGAAGAGGTTGGCCACCACGTCTCCTTGGGCGACTCCACAACGGGAGAGGCACTCTGCAAGCTGAAGGGAGAGTCCATGAAGTTCCTTCTGGCTGTAGAACGACACCTTTGGGTGTGTGGTGGTTCCTGGTGTCGCGCGTCAGCCGAATATCCTGTTGCCGACCGAAACGCACTCACCCCCTGTCTTGAACACGATGCCGTCCTTCTGCTTCGAGGTTATCACTTTGCTGTCTAGGCAAGTGTTTGCTTCCCAGAAGGACTTGTGGTCAACAACAGGCAAGTCTGTCAAGGAGACCACATGGCCCTTCCGAGTCCAACAAGGGTCCCAGAACTTGGCATAGTAGGGTGAGTTTGATCTGACGAATTCGATCAAATCCGCCAAGCCGTCAGAGGCGATTCCATCCTGTTTGCGGATAGTCATGTTGTTGTCAAGTTGAGATGGTTCAGAAGTGCCGCCAAGTCAAGTTCCGCAGTCAAGAGTCGAGAGATGCTGAGAATCAGAGTGGCTGATGGCACGGGAGACGACGACAAGGAAGCCACCCTTCTCTCTATAATAACGTCGAGTGGACAAAACCTGTACAACATGCCGCCTGGGTCATGGACGCCCCTTCTAGTCATTTCCAGAGTTTCCGTCATTGCGCCTGCCCCTTGATAACTTGTAAGGTAGTATTGGTATCAAGGGCCGACACAGTTCACGTATGGCTAGAGCAATGGGTTGTGGCGATTTAATTACTCATTGAGCCGTCTAAACCGACGGCGGTAACGGTGTAAGGGTGATATCCGCAAATCCGAAAGGACGGCCCTAGAAGCTGGCGCCAGACGGGCGGCTAGAGCATTTCCAGAAGATGCACCAAAGCGGCCATGCCGTCCACCGGGCTGAGGACACGCGGGATCCGAACAGGACGTGCGCGAAGCCGTTATGTAGATATATATATATATCCGTCCTTGGCGACCAGCCTATCGGATTACCTGGGGATGACGAGAACGGGTAATTGGCCGGCCGTATTTAACCACATCTGGCAAGTGACAGTCGAGCAGTGGGCCCGCCCGCAGAAGATGCACAGGAACCCGTCAAGCGGGTGACAAAAAAGCAGGCGCTCACAAATTACAGTGGCCATTTCAAGTACCTTCACGCTGAAATTTAGGATATGCGAGTCGTCTTTAGTCATCTAACGCACTAACATATTTTAGATACTCAAGGCACAGGCCACCTTAAGTCAACTTTATTGAGCGCCTGTTTTTTTGTCACCCGCTTGCCCGTATATCGTGAGGTTGTGGCTTGTTGAGGCTGCGGGGCAAAAGCTGGTGAGTGTGTGGCTGAATGCGGCGGCCAGATGCCCGTACTCGGGTATCTAAGATGACACGCCTTGACTACTACTAGAATCTCAGTGGCTGATGTGTTAGCATCATCGCCTATCTCCCAGATGACGCAGGTTAGGGCCGATGCGGGACTCGGGAGGGTGGCTGGCGGCGGCACATGTCAAACAATGACTTGACTTGTGACTCTGACCGCCTTCCCTCCCATCTTCCCGTTAAAGCCCCCGTTTGGGCTGTAACAATATGCCGTATGCACGGCCCTTGTTTTGAGCAGTTGGGACTTGGGGTGGAGAAGCAGAGGTTTCGAAGGGCTCCAACCAATTGAGTTTTATCCAAGCTGGATGGACTCTCTGTCAACAGAGGAGGGGGTCTGTCTTCAGGGTCTTGCAGTAGTGCATCTATCCAGCGCCGCCGTTGAAGCAAGCAGTACCGTACCTCAAACCCATCGTGGATATGTGCCATTTCCGAATTCGTCGCAGCGAACAAGGGGGAAAAGTGTTGGGGTTGAGAGTCCTCGAGTGGACTTTCCAAGACTTTTGCTCCCCGCTCGTGGAACCGCACCCTTGGAGTTCTTGCTCGACTAGGCCAGATATAGCTTAGACCATTGTAAGCGATGAAGCCTCGTCAGGGGACACCCTGCGGCTTTTTTTTTGGCAGCGAGATAGACCCGCGTTTCTCAACATTACATGGCACGAATGGGTAGGTCTTGATATCACTCACCGCCCAAGATCGTGGGCTGCCTCTTGCTGGCTGCTTGGAACTGTCTTGGCCGTGGGGGCGAGGATTGTCAGTTCGGAAACGGTGTGCAAAGAAGCTTGAGACATTTCTTCAGCAAAGGTTTCTGTGTCGTGGACAGCCCCCAAGTGGCTTGCCCCCCCCGTCGAGTCATGGAACACCGTTGCCAAAGGGGCTCAAAGTCTGTCTTGCTTTGGGTCAAACCACAGGGTTGGACCCAGTGCGAGTCACGTCTCGAGCCGACCTTGAGCAATGCAGAGAAAGAAAGAAAAAAAGAGAGAGAGAAAAAAAGGCGCTTTGCACATTGCGAGCGTAAAAGTTTCTGCCGCTCCGTGGTGGCCAGTGTGTGTGTGTGTGTGTGTGTGTGTGTGTGCCAACGCCATTGCATGTGGGCAAGGCAAAACAAAACCCAGGCCGATTTGGACCCCTATTCCAAGGATCGTCCTCATTGTGGGCGTTTGGCCCACCTTTAATGCTCCCGCTGCTAAAAAAGGGGGACAAGGGGACACGTCTCTCTCTCGTTGGCGGTCTGCTTCCCGAGTCCCTTTGCCTGTGAGAGAGATCTGAACCTTCTCAACCCTCCACTAACCTCGGACAAGTGAGAAAAATTTCACCCTTTTCTCCGTTCCCTCTCAGCTTCACTCCCTCCTGGCCCATTCCTTCCTTCATCCCACCGTTCCTGAAGTGAGCCTGTATCGTTTTCTCCGTTCATCTCATATACAGTTGGTCATCTGTAGAAGGCCAATCTTGAACCATTGCGGCTCGCGTTGTTCCACCAGCATCCCGCCAACGAACTTGCGCACAGCAACAATGGCGGCACGTCAACGCACTTCGGCCACCGTAGTGGTCGAGAAGCCAAAGGTCAGTCGGTAAAAAACAGTTTCCCGTGTGTTGCGCCATCGATCGGCGATCGAGAAATGCTAATCTTACCTCGCAGAAGACCAACGAGCCCGTCTTCCCTGACATCCAGACCATCAGGGACGCCATTCCGGCCCATTGCTTTGAGCCCTCGCTTGTGACATCCTTCTACTATGTCTTCCGTGACCTCACCATGGTTTCCGGGCTCGTCTGGGCTGCCCTCACCTACATTCCTGCCATCCAGGACCCCATCTTCCGCGCCACGGCCTGGATGGTCTACGGCTTCGTCCAGGGTCTCATCTGCACCGGCGTCTGGATCCTGGGCCACGAGTGCGGCCACGGCGCCTTCTCCAAGAACCAGAAGCTCAACGACTGCGTCGGCTGGGTTCTCCACTCTTTCCTCCTGGTCCCCTACTTCTCGTGGAAGTTCTCTCACCACCGCCACCACCGTTTCACCGGCCACATGAAGAAGGACATGGCCTTCGTCCCTCCCACGCAGCCCAAGACCTCCAGCAAGCCCTGGTTCGGCACCATCGACCTCCACGAGCTCTTTGAGGACACGCCCGTTGCCCAGCTCTTCACCCTCCTCGCCCACCAGCTCTTCGGATGGCAGGCGTACCTCTTCTTCAATGCCACTGCCGGTAAGGGTAGCTTGCAGCGCGAAGTGAGCGGCATCGGCCGTTGGTTCGGCGTCAGCCACTTCGGCCCCACTAGCGCTGTGTTCCGTCCCAACGAGGCCATCTTCATCGCCATCTCTGATCTCGGTTTGGCCATCACCTTCTCCGCTCTGTACAAGGCCGCCCAGGTCCTTGACGTCTCCACCGTCATGCTCCTCTACGCGGTTCCCTACTTCTGGGTCCACCACTGGCTTGGTACGCGCCCCCCCCCCCCCCCCCCCCCCCTTTTCCAACCTTAACTTCACTCTATTTGAGTTTCGTATCATTTCCATCAGGTTGCTGACAATTGCCTCAGTTGCCATTACCTACCTGCACCACAACCACCCGGATGTCCCTCACTACACTGAGGAGGGCTGGACCTTTGTCAAGGGTGCCCTTGCTACCATTGACCGCGAGTTCGGCTTCGTTGGCAAGCACCTGTTTCACGGTATCATTGAGAAGCATGTTGTTCACCATCTCTTCCCGTAAGTTTACATGCTTTCGATTTCGTCGCCTGGACCGTCTACTGACGCTACATAGTCGTATCCCTTTCTACAAGGCCGATGAGGCTACCGAGGCTATCAAGCCTCTCCTGGGTGACCTCTACCACCGTGACGACCGCAGCTTCATGGGCCAGCTGTGGTCTGTCTTCGGCTCTCTAAAGTATGTGGAGCAGGACCCCAACTGCCCGGGTGCCATGAGATGGGCCAAATGAACGCAGACTAAGGAGTCTTGGCAAACCATACCAGCTTGTCAACTTCCCGATGGATTCAGAGTCATAGACATGTATAGACTTGTAGACACAGAAAACGTAGAGTCGAGATCCTGGTAGAGCGGCCCGCATGGGGGGTACATAAACGGAGATGGAAGATTTTTTATTATAGAATACACGGCTGGTCAAGGTTAACAACCCATCAAACTGCACTAGGCATTCCCGAGGACATGCATACCACTGTCGTGTACTGCCACGGGACTCGCAATGCTCTGCGATGTTTCTCGTGTCTCGTTCATTGAACAGGGGGAGGCAGGATCGGTGGGTTCGGTCACTCTGACCACCGATGAGGTCTGTGTTCTGCCCATTCCGAGATCGATCCCTTAGTCATGCGTGAGCCCAAACTCAAACACGCACTCACCACCGAGTACAGCCTCGAGACCTGCATCTTCCCAGTAATTCCAAGACGCCTTTTCAAGCCGTTCATACGGCCAATTCAATAACGAAATAGAGTTTGATCAAGTTGAAACCGTGTGTCATTTCCAAACGATAGCGTTGTAGCGCGACATTACATTGCCGAATCGTCTACGTCCTCCTTTCCGGCGACAATCAAAGCTGTCAATGGCCTGGGTTGTCTCGCAAGTTACGCAACTCCGCACTCTCCTGGTTAGGGATACTTGGGCGCCCTAGAACTATTTTTGAAAGCGCCCCCATAATTGACGACAAGCATAGCAGCATCCAGAGCCATTGATCGTTCGGGATTTCTGTACAAGTATCGTGCGCGACCTACATCTTCTTCACTGTTCTGGCAACTCATCTTCTCGTCATCAACAACCCATCGTAGAGTTTCTTAACAGACCCAAACTCATAATTATTTGAGTGACCATCGTTCCTTATGGCTTCAATTTACATCTTGGCCGTCTTTTTCATAGCCGTCATTACTGCCGGGCTTCAAATCCGGCAGAAGGTCGCAGCCCTCAAATCTCCCCTCAAACAAATCCCGGACCTTGGTATGCCCCTCTTACAACGCTGCACTTGCGGTATCTCTTCTCGACTGGCACGATATGGAAGCTGGTAGAGAGGAGCCACGACAAGTATGGCTCGATTGTTCGTTTGGGCCCTCGCCAGGTTTGGGTTTCCGACAAGGAGGCGATGAAGGAGATCCTGGTCAAGACCGACCTTCCCAAGGTTGCCATGTACGCCGAGATCTCTCGAGATAAGCTCAGCCCAGGCTTGTTCGGCGAGATGTAAGTCCCTTGCCCCTTCGTGTCTTTGAAATCGAAGCTGATGCCGCTTCCTCAAAGCCGCCCAGAGCCCCACAAGCGCCTCAAGCGCTTCTTGTCTCCTGCCTTCACCGTCAGCTATATCGACAACCTTGAGCAGTTCTTCACGTCTACTGTCCGCGACCTCCTCAACAAATACCAGATGCAAATAGACGAAGACCCCGTGTTCTATGCGAAGCAAGGCATCGAGGTTGATCTGATGGACGACCTTCACAATGTTGCTCTGGACATGTAAGTTGAGCTGGGGCACCGTTGATTTACAATGAATAACTTGCCGACGAACATGACAGCATGGGAGAGTGCTCTTTCGGAAAGGGCTTTGGCCAGACCAACCCAAACAGCACGATTGAGGACGGTGTGGACGAGAGAATTTGGAACTCCATTCCCCGTTCCATCTTCGATGGCCTCAGCAAACGCTACCAGGTACGCCCGTTTCCCAACATTGCCCCTCGTCCATCATGCCAACATGTTGCCACAGACCGTCTACGTCAAGAAGTTCTTCCGGTCTCTGGGCATCAACATTCAGTTTGACTGGCCAGCGGAGATGATTACAGCCATCGACGCCGTAGTCCAGCGACGCAAGCGGACTTCATACGTCGAGAGACGGGACCTCCTCCAGCACCTTATCGAAGAGGGCAAGAAGCCCGACACGGGCGCCAGCATGTCCGCCCGCGACATCGTCGACCAGATGGCCGAAATCCTGCTTGCCGGTTCTGAGACCACGTCCGGTACCATCGGCTGCCTCTTCCTCGAACTCGCTCGAAACCCCGAAGTCCGCGCAAAGCTTCTGGCCTCCCTCCCTTCCAAGTGCTTCGGCGATGAAATCGTGTCGAGCAAGACCGTGCGCACTGGGAAGGAATACGAATACCTCGAGGCATGCATCAAGGAGAACCTTCGTCTTCACCCCATCGCTTCGGAGATGGGCCGCCGAACAGGCAACCAATGGGTTGAGCTGTGCGGCTACAGTCTCCCTCCTCACACGGTCGTTTCGGCTTCATACCGAGATTTGCATCGCAACGAAAAGTATTGGCCCCAGGCCGAGCGGTTCTGGCCAGAGAGGTGGCTCCCCGAAGAGAAGCGGGACGGCGCTCCGGCCCCGGAGTAAGTCGCCTCACCGTTGATGGCACCTTGTTTGCCCGGAACTGACCGATCGTGCAGTATGGATGCGTACTATCCTTTCTCGGGAGGCAAGCACTCTTGCATTGGTATCAAGTAGGTCATTCCTCCGCCCGGATCCGCAAACAACGTGTTGACTTGGTTCTAGCTTTGCCTGGGCCGAAATGAGAATGGTCGCCGCCAACGTCCTCCAAAGATTCAACGTCCTTGAGGTTCCGGGTCAAGACGTCGACTTCCGCCAGTACATCACCATGCAGTTTGCTACGGGGCATTGGAAGGTTGTGCTGGTTCCAAGAAACTAGAGAGAACCAAGTTCTTCGAAGAGCCATGCATTTTACGCTGTCGTGTTTCTGACTTGCGGTTCTTTTAAAGCGGAAGCATTCGTACGGCATTGGCATTGAGTTCTGCGCATCATTCACACTAGACTGTACTTGAAGTTGAAACTGCACAACGATAGATAGCGCTTGAGAATAGAACATTAGTTCAGCACTTGACTGGTTTAGATTCATGACTCGCGCATCAAACGAATACAAAGTAGATGGGTCTGAAGTTGTTCCAAAGTTCCGATAGCCAGTTTCTAACAAAAACCTACAGATGTTATGGCGAATATTAGTATAAGCTGCAAAAGTGGATCCACAATTGCTGTACTACAATTGTAGTTCATGTATCCTCGTGGTAGATGTAATGTCAACCTAGCCTATTCGATACGTGCTTCACATGATATTAGTGCAGAACCATCATGCATTGATGCCTCTCAATTCGCAAGCAAACTAGACTCTGAGGTTTCCCTATAATCATCGTCGCCTGACTACAGCGTGCGCCCCCGGAAGCTGGAGTTGAACCGTACGTAAGACAACCGGCGATGACTGCCGGATCGACTTGCCAGTGTAACGCCATGTCCGAAGCAGACCGAAGCAGTACACAAGCATTTTTGAAAAGCTTAAGTTCGATCATCGGAATACAAGCATCCTGCTTTTGTCCGACTGTGTTGCCATTCATTGCGGATCCCATGAATTGTCACCTTATGACACGTACAGCCGTTGTAGTGCGAGTATGCGATCGACTCGATTCCAATCAATGCTATACAGCGTAGAATACCAGCAAAAAGCTTGTTTTCCCGGTGGACCCCGTGTGTAGCTGGACAGACCGATGTGATATATTGGACACGGAGCTGAAGAATGTGGGCTGGTCCGTGACGGCGGACTACTACAGGACCGGGGTGGAGGGGGGTGGGGGTGGGGGGTTATTGCAATACGAGAAAGGTATAATCGAGATCGGTTAGAAGGCACGGGTATTCAACGCTTGGATAGTGGTCTAAGCAGCTTTGTACTCTAACAGAGTATTGTGCTATAAGCGACGATGGTTGGAAGCCAACGAATGGCAACGCCGTGACTTGAGCTGGGCTTGGGCTGCGAGTCATTATTGACAGCTACTGGATGCCGCAGTCTACGGCATTGTAACAGATAATATCCCGGCTGATGGAGGAACTACCCGGCATAGCTCTGCACTAGCGGATGCTCCGTGCCAATCTTTTCACTTTGGTCAAAGCTTCACAATGCGACTGGACAGGACGGAAACTCTTAGGGTGCTCCGTCTCAACTGACCTGGTTCTGAGAGTCAGCTAATGGTAGGTCTATGCCGCGTGTTTCAGGCAAGAACAGCGAGTTGCGTATTGGGTTCAAGAATACATGTTTCCCGAACACAAATCGGCCATTAGAGAGGTAGAGGTACTTGTGCAACGACGCATTTTTCGACATAAAAGATATCCCAGTAAATATCCCACACATAAGTCCTGGGATGACTGACTAGTTTGAACTGGTGCTGCTTCTATGGAGGCGCAAAGTTGCAAGAAATGCAGTTCTCACGGAAGCCTTTTGAGAATTGGACCCGAAGGACTGGAGCTTATCATCAGTTTTCATCCGTGGAGTATTGTATCGGGCTAGGTACTCTTGACACCCCGTCACTATGAACTACTGACATTAGGCTTTGGTTCCTTCTTTGACTTGCTGAGTCTAAATGAAGAGATCTGGAACGGTTCAAATCTCTGCTTGGGTCGTGTCTTCGAACACTCACGATCTTTCTCCAAAATGCCAGTATCGATATACTCCGTCCAGATATGACGAATCGTGAGCATGACAATGAAACGGAATTGCCTAGAGCAAGACCCGCGATTTTTTTTTCTACCCGATCTGCCAATACAAACAGCACCGGCACTTACAGCATGATGTCATGGACTCATGATATTAAAGCATGACCAGAGATCAGTTGAAAAGTCTATCTTGCAGAACAAAGAAATCTTAGCGAACCATGGATTTATACTTTCTTTTCTGTTACACTTTTAGCCCAAAAACGACGTCGTCAATTACAAGAATTAGTTGACTTCTTACCGAGTATACCTATCACGAAGTGTATCTCACGTGGGGGGCAATTCATAGGGTTGAAAGTGCTTGTTTTCTTCCAAGAGGTTCTAAAGCGAGGCGTTTCTAAATACAGCTTCGTGGCTCAATTCAAAGGCGAGCTCGTTCTAGACATCGGTGTCGCGTGGCAATATCATGAGTCGCTTTGTAAGCTGACTTTAAAAAGTGACAATACCCTGTTGTAATGAGTCTGATTCCCTATCCTCAATGGATGCGTATGCTGTCTATAATGCCGTATCGAGCATGGTACTATCACCGTGTTCTAACTCTGTATATGGCCAACTGTGTACCTGTGCGACTTTAAGAGGGACCGCCTTGGATACGTACCTTGATGCCATCACCATGTGTTTCTAACTGTGCATTGCCTTGGATAAGTACCTTAGGAGGTACAATGTCCAGCTGGCTGGCCGTCTTGGACGAAGGTACCTTTCCTGTTTTGAGATAAGCCACTTTCAACTCCATGAATCGTCTTCTTGGTGTCCCCGCTTAGTAACGCTTAGGATGCTCCTGATCTTGTATTGGCTCATGCGTCCTCGCAGTACGGGTCGAAATATCCGGCGTCTTCTAGTTGGGTACGGTTGGGGTAGGAATTGTATTCATTCAGACGATGCTCAGGCTGATGGTGTCCTCTGCTGGACGAGCATGATGCGTGGTCTCACATTGCTCCTTGGCGGGTGGGTGTGTTGCTAGACGCAACTGAACGGAAGATGTTCAAGGATCATTCCGTCATTTTCTCGGCTGTCTGGTCTGATCTTTCAGTCGCACCATTCTCGCCGTCCTTTTTCCACCGGTATTCCTTCTCGATCCCCAACCTTCTCTGCGCCGTGTCGCACAGCTTCGCGTCGGCACACTCGCAAACCGCCGGGTCCCTGATCCATCGGTAGGTGATGCTCCACCGATCGCCCCTCCTGCGCACCGTGCCGTCTGGCAGAGTGTCTGTTTTGCGCTTCCTGATGCCGTGCTTCCAATGCAGTCTCGCGTCGCCCGACATTTGCAGCATGCTCCTCGGCGTGAGGTCAACCTCTGTCGTGTCCCCTTGCTCGCCGTCATTCGCCGCAGGTCTCGTGAACTGCATCATCACCGGCGATCCCAAAGACAGCGCGTACAGCTGGTCATACGCCGAGTGTGTGTCGACGTGTGGCGGTATGCCGGCTCCAGGAGGATAGTGCTGGAGGCAGACTTGGTCCGGTGGCCTGCCCTCCCGCGCGGGGATTAAAGGAATCAGCCAGTCCGGGAACGGTGTGAACGGGATGTCCGGATCTACACCAAACGTCTTATAGTCGAATGTGTAGCCGTAGTGCAACGACAGCCGGCCGGAGCGATCCGGCCAGGTGAGCTCGTTGCGGAAAATGTGGATTAGCTTCTCTTCATGTTCCGCAGTGATGAAGCCGTCCTGCCAGAATATTCCGGCAGGCTGGATTGGAAGCTCTTCCATCTTTAACAGCTCATCGAATGTAGTTGCCGCGGCCGGTGGAGTGATACCGAGGCGTTGGTATGTGTAAATAGCGTGATATGTCAAATTTGAGGTTGACTCAGACAAAAATCGGTCAACTCGGTGTGGCACGCCACAACCAACCAAGGCTCTTCCACATTGGTGGACCCGCAATTTTAGATTGAATAGAGTGGGGCTACTAAATAGGGCGACACATATTAGCTTCCACAGTCTAGAGGTACACCGAGAAGCGGGTGAGAGAGTATTATCTCTATGAACCGCAATAGAGTGCAAGGCAGTTGATCTACATACAATATATATACAACACGATGACCTAATAGAAATATCTGTCGTCTGGCGAGCCAAAATTGTGGCGCTCACTGCTGGTTTAAGCCACACGAAGCTATCCCTGCCCCACGACATTATCATTGAGGTATGAAAACAGCCAGGTCTAATTGACTAAATATAACGCCATGACATTGTATCCGTTCGACTAGATCGATACAAGATGCCGAAATGCTGCTTCTCTACAGACGATGCACTTTCAGTGCTGGGTCTGGTTCTCGGCATGTGCCCTAAACCGAGCTTGTTATTTAGGGCGACGTGTAAACGTAACCATAGGCCTTCTTGGCCTCGTCAATCTGCTTCTTGACCTCGGCCTCCTTCTCAGCAAGCCCGTCCTCTTGCTTCAATCTCTTCTCCATGCTCGCGACCGACATGTAGGGAGAGGACGGGATCTGGATACCCCGCTGGACAGCGGGCCGCTCCAAACATCTCTCCAACCACCCCTTGACAGACGGGAACTGGCTGATATCGATACCAGCCATGGGCGCGCCCTGGACCCAGCCAATCATCGAGATGTCTGCGATGCTGAACCGGCCGCGGTTGGGTCCGACAACGAAATCCCGCTCGGCGAGGTGGGTGTTGAGAACGCCAAACAAGCGCTCCGTCTCGCCAACATAGCGCTGTGTGGGGTAGGGGATCCTCTCCTTGGCGAATCTGACAAAGTGGTTGGCTTGACCTTGCCTGTAGGAGCCGTCTCATTAACAACACTGTCGATCCGAGATGGGATCATGGGGATCATCTTACATGGGTCCCAGTCCGCCGTGTTGCCAGCCAATCCACGCCTCGGCTCTCGTGTAGTCGTTGTCCGAAGGAGCGAACGAGATCTTGTGCTCGGTATCGTACTTGCGCGTCAGATAGCTCAGTATCGCACTGCCCTCAAATACAGCGAGTTGTTCGTTATCATGGTCGACAATGACTGGGATGCGGCCGTTGGGGTTGAGTGCGGTGAACCAAGGCTCCTTTTGTACGTTCTGCATAATGTTGATTTCCTGGACCACAAACGGCACTCCGTAGGCCTCCTTGAGTTCTTCTAGAACGATACTGGCTTTGTAGCCATTGGGAGTTCCTGAGTTCTATTAGCAACGAAATGCCTAATATCAATTGCTTTTACCACGAAGCCTACCAAATGTCAAAAGCTCAATGCCCTTCTTGGCAATCAAGCCTGTTGGACGCGCTGCAGCCATGATGCTTGACCTGATGATGCAATTCGGTCAATTGGACGAGTCTAAAGTGGTTTCTTGGCCGACTTTTTCCCCTACTCAGGTCGAGGCCGTCGCGAGTCTTATAACTTTTGTACAACGGTAAGAGGGGGTTGATGTAACCGCAACGTGATTTCTAACCTGCACGGGCTGACAAATGCCATTTCACTGACAGCTCTAAACAGGTATGCATGACGAAACAGAGGATCAATGGCTGTTTATTAGTCAGACTTGCGCGCGGGTGATTATGTAACGCCAGCGTCCAACTTTCAATGTGCATCACTCCCGAGGAAGCTGTCAACATCCAAGGCTAGAGTGGAATTGCACCTGGTTGGGCTGTTTCTCAACAATCATGGGAGACAAAGACCTCAGTCCGGCCGATGAAGGCGTCAGCGGAGATTGCGCGATGCCAATGACGCCCTCAGAGTTCGATACCTACAACCGCCTCGCCGCAATGATGGACAAGTTTGTCAGTACACAATCCCTGCGAACCTTGCCAGTTTTGTTCTAATTTTTTTTTTAAAAAAATCCCAGCATGCTTATTTTCGAAGAACATGGAAGCGCCTCTACAATGCATGCACGGCGCCTGACGGCACGCGGCAAATGACCGACGACCAGGTCATCAGGGAAGGGCTGTTCCTCTCTTATCGTCTGACGAAGCATCACCACATTGAAGAAAGCTCCTTGTTCCCTCTTCTCGCTCGCAAAATGCCGCAGTTTCGGGGAGACGGCTCGTTGCTGGCGGAGCAGCACCGCCAGATGCACGGCGGACTCGAAGAGTTCCAGCGGTACCTGGAGAGCTGTCGCACGCGCAAGAGCCGATTGGAGCTGCAAGTCCTCAAGGGCAAAATGGATTCGTGGGGGAAGTGCTCCTTTTGCACCTCGACCAAGAAGTCGATGCTTTGGGGGCGGAAAACATGAAGAAATACTGGACTCTGGAAGAGATGTTAGGAATGCCCATCTGAAAGATGCCAATCGCGGGGTGTTAAGACGGCTCGATTTTGGGGGCGCATGCCGATCAGTAGAGCTGCGATACGAGCGCGCGCCAAAGACACGTTCCTTTCAACTGGTGCTGCCAGAATTCCGATCTTAATACGGAGCAGAGTCCGATCTTCGGCTTTGGGCAATTGCGGCGGATCACGACCGGGGCGGGTACGGAGCATGCACCGAGCGACGCGACGCATCGCAGCCCGAGATCGGACGCCCAGTTCGGTCGAGCAAACAAGCCCCCGGCTCGTCTCTACTCCTCCAACCTTTCGACCGTGACGACTTTTCTCAGAGCCCTGCCATCGAAAAACCCGAGACTCTCTTAGCCGTCCGTGCCCGCCATGGCCGTCGACCCAGAAGCCATCCATGAACCGGTGAACATCGCCGATGTCTATAAGATCGCAAGAGAGAAGCTCTCCAAGCCGGCTTGGGACTACTATCGAACCGGTGCCGACGACGAGCTCACGTTGGAACGCAACCACGCAGCCTACAATGAGTGAGTCAGTTCTGAAACCAAACCCTTGACCGGCATGCTCAACAGCTTGTTCTCGTCCAGCATTCTCCTCCGACCTCAGATGCTCCGCAATGTAAGCAGCATCGATACCACAACCACCATCTTTGGAAAGCGTTACGACATCCCGATCGCGGTTGCTCCGACTGCGTATCAGAGGCTCGCCGGCGGCGAGGGCGAACTCGACGTTGCCCGCGCCGTGACCAACCTCGGGACCAACCTCACGCTCTCCAGCAACGCAACGACGCCTCTCGAGGACGTCGAGAAGGCGATCCCCCTGCGCGGGCCCGAGCATCCCCGACCGTGGTTCCAGCTCTACTTCCTCGGAGACCGCAACCTCACGGCGAAGCTGATCCGGCGGGCCGACGACGCAGGCTACGAGGCGCTCGTGCTGACCGTCGACACCGTCATCCTGGGCAACCGTCTCCAGGAGCGGAGGACGCCGCTGGAGCTCCCGCCGGGGCTCGCCGTGGCCGACGCCGAGTTCGGCGCCATTTCCACCGAGGGCCTCCTCCTGCGGGCGAAGACGGCGGCGGAGTACAACAGGATCCAAGACGAGCACCGGGACCGCCTCGTCAACCCGAGCCTCGAGTGGAACGAGGTCATCCCGTGGCTCCGATCGCAGACCAGGATGAAGATCATTCTGAAAGGGATTCTGACGGCCGAGGACGCCCAGAGGTCCATAGACGCCGGCGTGGATGCAATCATCGTGTCCAACCACGGAGGGCGCCAGCTCGACGGCGTCCCGTCAACCATTGAGGCGCTGCCCGAGATTGCGGACCTGGTGAGGGGGAGGATCCCGGTCATTGTCGACGGGGCATCACCCGCGGGACCGACGTCTTCAAAGCCCTCGCGCTGGGTGCCGACCTGTGTCTCATTGGAAGAACGGCCCTGTGGGGGCTCGCATGGGACGGGCAGAAGGGCGTCGAGGGGTCTTGAACATTCTGGAAAGGGAGCTGGCAAGAGCGATGGCGCTGATGGGCGTGGCGAAGCTGAAGGACATCTCTAGAGGATTGCTTGGGCGTGCCAAGCAGAACGGGTTTGGCGTTGCAAAACTATAGGGCCAGAAACGGCCGGCTCAGTGTTTCCGTGAGCGCCATACCGAAGTGTGGAGACTTCAGCGATTTGCTTTTGGATACTAGATGCAAGAACTGCATCAGACGTCTCGCGCTTTCACCTCATTGATCCGTGAAATCCAAGGGGAGAATATCATCTCGAGCTATGCGTGAGTGAGGATATGTCACACTTCAAGCTTCAAGCCCCTTGACTGCGAAGAGTAACTTGTGGGGAATTTCCATCAGGCTGATTACGAGACAATCAAGGAATCTTGGAGAGAAGAACCGTAGTCCGGCTACAAAATGCGCCAAATGCCATCTCATCTAGTCACTTTCACGACAGTACGTATCACAGGGTTACAATCCAAGTCCACACACTATTACAAATGGCAACAGAGAGGACTGCTCCCCTCGTAACACTATCAGGTTATTCTCACTAGTAGGAATACCTGAACCTCCTGTCGTCAAAGTCTGCCAAATCATTCAAAAGCTCGCCATCTTCTTTCGCGTCGTCATGGACCATGGCCTGTAGCCTCAGCCTCCACGTCTCCTTTCCTGTTTCTCCGGCTTTCCGGTTTAGTGGAAACGTTTCTCGGCAGACACAAGAAAAGAAAAAAACACCCCGGACAACAGCCAAGCCATCGCACGAGACAGCACAAAGTTGACCCGCCAGGCATTCCACCCGTGCCCAACTCGGTAGAACAAAACGCCCCCCCTCCCTGGTCATAGAGCCGGACCCCTTGGGGTACACCACACGCTGACAATCATCAAAAGCAGGGTTTGATGGCCGCCTCAAAGGAACCCTGCAGAAAGCGGCGAGTAGCCAGGCCGGCAAAGTCAGATGCATGAGGATGCGGCGGGGCGTGCTAGAATAGTTCCCCGGCAGACAGCAAATGCGCTGACAACCGTGCCGTTGGGGAGGTGCTGAGCGAGAACAATGGCAGGCCTCGTCAAGATGCTCCGCCTGACCGGCCTTGAGACCTTGGCCGGGGGCGAGAGGGTTACTCCTCCGCAATTCCCGGGTCCTTGGGCTTGGGTTGCCTTGCATCTGAAGAGTGTTCGGCGGTCATTGTTGAGTGCCCGGGGGAGTGGACAAGGCGGAATTGCTGCTAACTAATAACAAGGGTTGAATATACGCATGGTTGAAGGGGTGGGCGCAGCTAACTCGATCACGAAGATTGTGATGTCACTCCACGAGGGTTGTGTGTGTCAAGGTCCGGCGACCTGGACGAGAGCGGGGGCGATACGCGGGCTCGGAGAGGACGAGCCCGTCTAAACTTTTACGGCGCGGGTGGCACAAGTCACGGGTGTCTCTTTGTTCGTCTCCATCGAGGTGGCGTCACCCAAGACCCCCAACCGAAATGATGGATGCCGCTGATGTCTGATAGCGGACAGCTTCCGGTGATACACGGATACACAGTACTCCGTACAGGCCGTAGATAACATATCGGATGATGACGGTCGACGGAGCTGATAAGATTCCCAGGATCAAGGGTGCTTCCCCGCCACCCCGCGTCGCAATGGGGGCACAGGCAACGTTGGCTTGGTTGCCCGTGGAGAACGAGTGGAGGTGCCGTGGGCAGGACGAGCTCCGTCGGGGTGCCCAAGACCAATGAAGCCCAATGTAACAATCGGGTGGAGCTGCCCGTCGGCGAACCTCCGCCTTATCAGCCATATACCATGTAATACGTCGTACGAATATGTGCGTTGACTAACGGGTTGCGCACATGCATATGTGTTGTTTAGCGTCCTTTTCTGTTCATCGAGCGTCAGCCACGATAGTCGGCTGTGTGGGACCTTTCCGCGGGGAAATATCAGAAAGTCGACTCCCAATCCCACAACTCTTTGCCCGAGTCACCAGAGCCGATGAACGGACTGGGCAAACCGCGAGCTAGTTAGACGCCCCCAAGCAACGAGAATCAACGGTGCCATGCCGGTGGTGACAGACCAACAACCCACGCCCCGGCCGTACAGGTCTCACCTCCGCCCGGCGTGCTTGCAATGCAGGAGGCGCAAGTCGAGGTGCCAGCAGCAGGAGGGAATCGCCTCGTCGACCTGTCAGATGTGCCACGTCTACGGCACCGACTGCGAGTTCCCGCCCTCTCCCCGAAGCGCCGGCCGCGCGCCGCCGCTCAACCCGGGAAAAGTCCAGAAACCCTACCGCGCCGCCGCCGCCGCCGCCGCCGCCGCCGCCCCGCAGCGGCCCAGCAAACCATATCGACGTGAACCGCCGCCCGCCCTGGCCAGGGTGGTGCAGGCACCCCGGGGCGTCGTGCGGACCACCACCACCACCACCACCACCGCCTCATCCCCGTCGACGAGCACCGCGTCGTCCGGCTCGGGCCCCAGAGCGGCGCTCGATCCGCACGGCAGCACTCACCACCTGATGCTGGCGCTCGACAGCCCCGAGGACGAGGACAACTCTCACATCATTGGCCCGGCCGTCACCAACGACACCCAGGTGCTGGCCGACTACCTCAGCTCCGAGCCCAGCATCCACGAGCGCATGATCCGGGTGGTCAAGCCCAGGCCGGGCGTCCAGACGGCGCAGGCACCCGGTTCCACAGCGCCGCGCGGCGCCAGGAAGCCCGTCATCTTCACGGCGGTTCGGAAACGCCCGTACGGTCTATCGCCGAGACAGACGGCGCCCTTGCAAAAGTACCAGCTCGTGGAGAAGATGCTGGAGCCGTGGATATCCTCCTTGATAGATTTGTAAGGTCCCACTGCTCTGTTTTGTTCTGTTCTGTCCTGTTTGTTTTCCGTCAACGTAAACCCGTGCTCTGCTCTCCCATGCCCGGCTGAAGTCACAAGTGCGATGCACGTCTTGAGCCGACGTCTCATCACGAGACCGCAACTGACCCCGAACGACGCATAGATATTTTCAAAAAGTCAACATTTGCTTTCCCCTCCTGGACGAGGTCTCGTTCAAACACCAGTTCAACACCGCGAGAGACAGGATATCCCCGGCGCTGCTGTCCGTCTTGTACGCGCACTCCATGGTCTTTTGGAAGCACAGCCCGGACTTGCCCACGCAATACTTCCCCGACTCTCGTTTCATATGGAACCAGGCGACCGAGACTCTGTTCTCGGAGCTCCACATCTCGCCCGGGATATCGACCATCATCGCCATCATCCTCAACGTGGGCGGCAGGCCAACGACCTCGATGATCATGAACGAAATCCAGTTGGGGGCCGCCGTGTCGCTCGCGCAATCGCTGGGCCTCAACCGGGACCCTGTAGACTGGAACATCTCCACCCCGGAAAAGTGTCTACGGATGAAGATTTGGTGGGCGCTGGTTGTCCATGACAAATGGTGAGGCAGCTCGGCCTTACCCCCCCCCCCCCCCCACCCCCAAAAGAAATGCGACTGACGGGACGATGCAGGCTGAGTCTGGCGTACGGCACCCCGCCGCAGATCAAGAGATACCAGTACGACGTGCCGGACCCCTCGCTGGAGTATCTCGTCGCAAAAGACGCCACGGGCGCGCAGGTCCAGGCCGCGTCCGTCTTCGCGGCCCTCGTCACGCTGACGAGCGTCCTCGACAAGTTCCTCGACCACGTCTACGACCTGAACCCCGAGCGCGACCAGAGCAGCGGGCGCACCTCGCTCGACCTCGAGCTCAGCCTCGGGCAGTGGGAGGACTCGCTGGGCGACGACGTCAGGCGCATCGTCACCCGCGGGGGCGACCTGCGCGTCCCCGGCGCCGCGAACCTGCGGCTGGCCTACCTCTCGACCAGGCTGCTGCGCAGGAGGATCGAGCTCGACCTCGAGAAGCAGGAAGACTTCCCTCCCGCGCGCGGCAGCGGCGGCGGCGACGGCGGCGGCGGAGGCGGAGGCGGCGACGCGCTGACGAACCGGTACATCCAGGTCCGGCGGGCGGCCGAGGAGATCGTCGTGCTCGCGCAGGAGCTCGACGAGGTCCACCTGAGCGACTTTTGGCTGCCGGTCAGCGCCTTCGCCTTCACGTCGGCCATCACCTTCCTGCTGCGCTGCGCGCTCGAGACGGAGAACACGGCGGCCGGCCTGGCCCAGAGCGCGTCCCTCAAGCTGGCCAAGAACCTGGTCGACTCCCTGCAGTCCCACCAGCGGAGCTCCGGGTGGGACCTGGGCGACATCTGTCTGGCCCAGTACGCAGAGGTCGTCGAGAGGCTGTTGACCGCCGACAGCCCGTCCGCGACCGTGCCCGAGTTCCAGCAGCTGATGATGTCGTCCGAGGTCCCGATCATTGACGAGCTGTTCCCCAACCTCTGGGACATGTTTTGACGAAAGGTGGGGAGACGATTCACGCGGCCATGCGCTGTACATGTTTTGTTTTTCATGATGATGAATATCCATCACATGCCGAGGACTAGAGCGTGGGCACGTATCCGTTATTCCCTGTTCGATACCAAAGGGGCTTTCTAAGTTGCGTGTTGAGGAAAAGGAGAAGAAGAAGAATCAAACACGGTCTGAAGACAGCCCTGCTTCTTCTTTTTAGCTCGCATCCGCAGTGAAATGTCGAATCTAGAATCAACAAGCAAGTCGTTGTCAACTCGGCAGCTAGCCGCATAAGAGTGACGACGGATAGTGCCCATGTCATGGGCAGCATAGGGGTGCTTTGGGCTTGTTCTCATCCAACGACACGACATCCATGTATTGGCGAGCGAGTATACGTAGGGAGTAATAGTGTCAAGACCAACTAGCCATGGGGACAAAAACAACATGGCATTCATATTCGATCCAAGACGGGTCACTTTGCAACACAATAGACTAATCATGTCTCATCATACCAAGGGACGTCCAGTCGGATGCGGCTCAGGCCCGTTGTCGATTCTCGCCGACAGACAACACCGGAGGCGCCAAGTCGACTCTAATTCCGTGGCCAAAGTGAGCGCAAGTGAGTCGCGATGATTCATTTCTGGCCCATGCGCTTCTTGCCTCTATGGACAACAACGGCTCCCCCTACCGAACAGGCACGAATCCATCAAATTGACGAGATATTTCGTCTTTTTCTTTTCTCCCCTTTCTCTCTAAACAGTCCAGCAAACGTCTTCGTTCCGTCTTCCATACCGGCTCTTCAACCTGGGCCGATTATCCTAATAATTGGGACCGAAACCGGGAGTCATGGACAGCGATACGTCCTCCTCAAGGGCCGAGAAGCCGGCGGCCGACCTCCAACGAGACGACGACAACACAAACAAGTACAGAATCGACGCGGAAAAGACCGACCACGGACCAGCGCCGGAAGATGATACGGAATACCCGTCCGGCTTCAAGCTGGTCGTCATCATTCTCTCCCTCGTCCTCGCCATCTTCCTCGCTTCTCTCGACATGGTTAGTCCCCCCCTCCCCTGTTTCCCCGGCCATATAAGTACTCGCTGGGGGGAAGGAGAAGAAGAAGAAGAAGAAGAAGAAGAAGAAGAAGAAGAAGAAGAAGAAAAAGGAAGAACAAAATCACGTTCTAACGCAAATCCCCCACCACAGACAATCGTCGCGACCGCCATCCCCAAAATCACCGACGAGTTCAAGGGCCTCTCGGACGTCTCGTGGTACGGCTCCGCCTTCTTCCGCGCCCCCGACGCCGCCGCGCCCGCGACCGCTCCGTGGCGGGAGAGGCTCCTGCAGATGGACCTCCCCGGCGTCGCCATGGTCGTCGGCGCCCTGCTCTCGTACGTCCTCGCCCTCCAGCACGCCGGCGTCGGCGCCGCATGGGACAGCGGCCTCGTCGTCGGCCTGCTCGTCGGCTTCGTCCTGATCCTCGCGGCCTTTGCCGTCTGGGAGCGCTTCTAGGGCGAGCGCGCCATGATCGTGCCCCGGCTGTTCGCCCCGCGGCCCGTCGGGACGGCCTGCCTCTTCACCCTCTTCTTCAGCGGCTCGTGCTACCTCGTCATCTGCTACCTCCCCATCTACTTCCAGAGCGTCTTCGGCGTCAGCCCCACCACGTCCGGGGTCGACAACCTCCCCCTCATTATTGCGATTTCCGTCGCCATGATCTTGTCCGGGGCTTTCGTCAGCGCCACCGGCCTCGCCACCCCCGTCATGTTCGCCAGCGCCGCCATCGCCATGGTCGCCTCCGGGCTTCTGTATACCCTCGACGTCGACACCAGCACCGGCAGGTGGGTCGGTTACCAGATTCTCGGGGGCGCCGCCTGGGGCATGGCGTGGCAGCTGCCGATCATCGTCGGCCAGTCCAGTGCTTCCGCGAGCGACATCTCCACGGTGACGGCAGTGGTTCTCTGTAAGTCAAATCGCCCTCGGAAGCCCCGCCTGCCACGTGTCTGACCTTGTCCTGGCCTTTCCTAACAGCGCCCGTCGCAGTCTTCATGAACTTTGGCGGCATGACCTTCGTCTCCGCAGCCCAGGCAGCCTTCGTCAACACCATTATCAACACCATCCCTTCATCCGCCCCTGCCGTTGACCCCGTCACGGTCACCGACACGGGCGCCACGCAGATTCGAGCAATGTTCCCGGCCGACCAGGTGTCGGGTATCGTCTTGGCATACATGTCCGGCATCAAAGTTGCCTTTGCGATTTCTATAGGCGCGACCGGTCTGGCCTGTATCATCAGCCTAGCCTGTCGATGGAAGCGTCTTAATACCGAAGACACGAAAGCCAGTGGAGGAGCGGCGTAGTTTCTTTTAGCACAGCCCTCCCATGTTACGTCCTCCTGGAGGACGTGACATGGGATTAAAAGCAAGACTAAGTAGGAGGCAAAGAAATAGAGGGACGAAGGATGAGATAGATAGAGGACGAAATTACTCCAAGCCTCGACTAGAATGTCGACTATTAGATGGGTCTTCCTAGCTGGAGGCAAGTTACATAGTGTAAACGTAAAACAACCTCGATAATTCACCCCAAAGTCAGGCCACGTCTGGGTACTTTGGGCCTCTTCTGATCCACCTTGATCGTGTCATTCTTCTGATCCGCCTTGACCGTGGTATCAGGCTGCGTCTTGGGCTGCGTCCGGCGGCAGTCCAGGACGCCGAGCTGGTTCTTGGTCGCGCTCCGCCAGGCCGAGTGGACCAGGCCAAGGTTGCAGCTGGAGCCGACGTGGAAGCGCCACTCCATGTACCCGTCGGCGCCGCCGCAGTCCGTCTTGAGCATCCTGCAGGGGGGTATACTGCCGATGAAGGTCCAGAGGGTGCTGCACATATGCGGTATGTTCTCGACCCCGGCGGCGGAGACGGTGTAGTACGCGCCCGAGGCGCCTAAGCGGTCCCGCCGACAGACGGGGCGGGCGAAGTAAGGCATGCCGGGGCGCCGGGGACCGATGATCACGCCGTCCCGGGCCTTGGGGAGCGAGTGTCCGGCGGACGCGAGGGCGCATGCCGCGAGGGCGAGGTTGACGAGGGCGGCGAGTCTCATCTTTCTTTTTGTCTCTTTCTTCCTTCGTTCTGCGTCTGGGGTTTGTCTTCCAGGAGGCTCCCCAGCTCGGAGACGAATACGGCGGCGAGGTTCGTAAGCAAAGCCACCGTAGCGCCGATTTGTTGGTAGGAGGCCGGTGAGATTATGATGATGAGAAGCAGCTCTTGTTATAGACAGGTTCCGGCTTGTGGCTTCGTATCGTGTTTTCAGGGTTTCTGATGTATTGTGTGTGTGTGTGTGTGTGTGTGTGTGTGGCAGGAAGGATGCTGCGCAAGGTCGATCGATGGAGAGGAAAGAGACCACAGCTCAGCTCCGGCCGCCTTTTGTAACTGTCTGCAGCCAGAAATGTTTCTGGAGAGTGAAGCCGTCTCCGAAAGGTTGCGGCCTTTGTGGGTTCAACGGAGATATCATGGCCGTAAACGTTGTCGACAAGGCTTCGGTGCCCAAAGATGCCGACCATGGCTGAGATGAAGGCTGGTTTGGCAGTAGATATGCGTTATCAGGTGTTCTGTGTCATAAAAAGAGATTGACATGCGGCACAGGTCATTGATGTAGCACGTTGCTGTCAATCCCTATAAGCGGTCTGGTGTGGTTCACACAGTACTTGTACATTATCACAATACGTAAAAGTCTGATACAAGCACCTCTACCCTGAACTACATCTCCGTGTTTTAATCCAGCAGATAATACTTAATAACCTATATCGACCGTTAGCTCCAACTTGACTTTACCTATAGTGTAACCTTTACGCGCTAGAACGCTAGCAACATCCTTTACGATGAAGAAACTCAGGCGCATTCGCAGATGGGCCACGCATCGGGGTGACTAACTTGCTAGCTACACGAAGCCTTATTGTACTACGCTAGAGGGTTGAAAACCTTGAGCTTTGAGTCACGGACAGTACCGGAGATGGCTTCGCCAGCGACCTTGCTGGCCGCGGCCGGTTATTGCGGCACAGGTCGCAGGTGCTGTGTATTATGCCTTTTTTTACGTATCGCGGTATTATACGTATGCCGGGTGACCTGCACTAGACAGCTTATGGGAGTCTAGAGCCATATTGAAGTACATCAGTTTCGGAGCGACTAAATTAGTCCATAGACAGATGCCGTGGAAGGTGAAAGGCCAAAGTTTTACATCGCTAATACAGCTTGCAGAGGTTCTTTTTGAACCATAACCGCTAAACTCTATTTGTCCTCCGTCCAGGGCAGTTTCGAAGCCTACCTATATCGTCTTGAGGTAAATGGATAGACGGAGAGGGCTGTCGAAGCCACTCCATATCCATATCAAAAACAAAGTCGATGCCGAGTCGCGAGCACGCGGCATCGGATGCATATAAAGAGATTGGTCTCGAAGACGATGCCAAGTGCGAGTGCAGTCTGGCCCCCGTATTTCAGGGCTTTGGTTTCATCCGTCCCGTATCGCCCTCTAGCTGTTCTCAAGCCATCTACCAATAGGCGGCCGGGCGAGGTCGATACAACATCGCCTTCCAACGCAGCGAGACGATTCTCCCCCCAGCTTCTTCCCAGGCCCGTGGCATCACCGGTTCGCCCCTTTCGAAAGCGTCGCGTGCCTTGCAACTGTTTATCACATTATGGCAGGGGTCTCTTCTCACAAGGCCGTGGCTCATGGACGCCTCAGCACCCTCTACTGGCAGGGCTTGTGTACGGTCTGGTTCTTGATATTTCGGAATTACCATGCCGGGGGTTGTGCACCGCTTTCTCGGCACGCTCCACTGCGCCACCCCGGCCCGATTCCGTCTGTCCTCGAATGCATCTCCACGCCTGTATCGAAACCCACAGGCTTCATCTAGAATGCAAATATGCAACCACCCTTGCTGGTTCGAGACCCCTACGTCCATGCATCTTTATCCGGTACCAAAAACACCAAAAACTCCTATGCCCGTTGCTGCCCAAAGTCATTCTCCCAGGCGGAGTGACTATGACTACCCAGAACGCCATGTCGAAACGGCCTGCCCGTGTCGGGAAATCACTCAAAAAACGCTCTTCCACTCGGCCCAATCGTGCTGTGTTGCCTGATGGCCCCGTGTGTCCAACGACTGAATAGTAACAAAGGTTTTCGTTTGTAGTTTTTGCACAATTCGTTCAAATAGCCCAACTGCCTCGTCTTTCTCGCACACCCCATGCGAGGGGGTCGAGACTGTCTAGATCCGGATGTTGCCGCGCCCATTCAAAGATGTATGTCTTCAGAGCCTTCCATCTCGGGCATCTGTTTTCTTCCGCCATCTCAGCCTCGGCGGGCGTCATTAGATGGCCACTTGCCATCTGCTTGGCATCGTCCACTTCCAGCTCATCAATGCTCATGTGCGAAATTTTGGAAAGCTCCTCGTCAAATGCACGTGCCATGGCAGGGTACCCCAGCGAGAGATAGTTGTAGACCTGAGTGATGAAGGTGTCATCAAACTCGTTTGCAATCTTTTCTTCCAATGCTTTTTCGCGCTTCAGGCGTTCCTCAAGACCAGCAACCATGTGGAGACCCTTTGCCTCACCGGATCGGCGACGGTATTCGACAGCGCCCGTGGCGAGGGTGTGAAATGCGTTGTGAGACCCTGGCTCGTCCGTCACAGAGCCCTTGGCAAATGCTGCAGCAAAAGGATCGGCCGACGTAGTGGGGGGAAGTGGCGTATGCAGCATTCTAGGCCCGTGGAGGTGGGATGGCACAATGGCCTGATCACTCTCGCTGTTTCGGAAGCAGTAACCCCTCCACAAGCCGGCTTCTCCCGTACAATCCCTGTTTTTTTCTTCGGCGGTCGGCCCCTCTGAGAAGGGATGATCAGGCTCGAGCTTTGTCTGCTTCGGCGAGGGACATTTCCGGAAGACGAGATCCTTGCCCAGCATAGGTGGTGAGGCGGCTTTGCGCATCTTGCGGAACTCGCTGGTCTCAGGAGGGAGACCGAAATTGCCAAATGGCCTACCAAAACCGCCTCCGCCGGCTTTGCTGAAACCTGTCTCGGGGACGATTTGCGCGGGGCGGCAATGGGCACTTCGGCCGGCTTGTTGGCTGCAGCGGGCGGGATGTAAGGCATCGCAGTCTCGCCAATCGGGTTACCGAGTGGCTCCGGCGGGGGAAGCTCTGACCGGTGAGACTCGTCGGCGACTACCGGGGTCGGTGTGATCAAAGGCATAAAGGATTCGCCAATGGGTTCCAACGGACCTTTTGGCGGATTGGTGTCGGTGGTGTGGTTTCTCTTGTTGGTCAACCACATGGCATCGGGAGGCCCGTCGAGCTCCATGCGGTCGAGCTCTGAATCGTTGTGTACATCGTCGTCATCATCGAAAACAGGAGCATGCTCGCCCCTGGCAACAGCCAGCGTCTCGGCATGCTGCTGCATGTGTTTCTGCCAGTATCCCACCTCTGACGACTTGCGGCGCGGGCCGTGGACATTGCGGGTGCGCGACTTGGCCTCGGAGCCGGTCGGTTTGGGCGAAACACTCTCGGGAGTGCTGTCGTCTCCCGAGCTCTCCCTGTAGTAGAAATGGGCGGCGCCTCCCTCACGCGGACGACTGTTGGGGAAGGCTGCGAGGGCGGCCTCCTGCATTTGCCGCTCAGCCTCCATGGCTGCCCATTCCAACATGTAGGTGCCGGCATTCTCGTCCTCCGACTCTCTCCTTGCGCCTTTGGGCTGCCGCTGAATTGGCAGCGAAGAGGGCGACGAGGCGCCATCGTTGACCTTGCGCCTCGACTTGTTGCGTTGGAGGTAGATGTGGTTCGTGTAGGGGGTGATGTCGGTCTTGTCGGCTGGCCGGGTGGCAGGGCCGGCGTCTCCTACTCTTCGGGCGCGTCTAGAGCTCTCGATGAGTTGAGGGGCGAAGCGACGCCTGGGGGGGTGCGATTGCTGGAGTTTGTGCAACTGTGGTTGTGATTGTTGTTGTTGTTGTTGTTGTTGTTGTTGTTGTTGTTGCTGCTGCTGCTGTGCTTGAGGCGGCGGGGGTGGCAGTTGCGCTTGCTGCTCGAAGGGATTGGGCGAGGGGGTTCGCGGGGTGTGTTCGGGGGTAGGCTCAGGAGCCGGGCCTGGGAGCTGATTTTGCGTCTGAATCTGGTGCTGTTGCTGCTGCGGCTGGGGCTGTTGCAGAGGGGCCTTTCGAACAGACTCAAAAGTGGTCTCGATGGGGACGGGGGCGAACCGCCTCCGCGGCTCGTTGGATTGAGCCATGGGCGGAGGACGGCGGACGGTTAAGAGAGGATTGGCAAATGGAAGGTTATCGAGGCAGTGAGTGGTCCGAACGACAGATCAGAATGGTAGGGTAGACCGTAGAGGAGACAGGCGGGATGGGGTGACGGGGAAGGCTGTTTTTAGTGCGAAGAGGAGGGAGGGGAGTGATCAGACGAAAGGGCGACGGTGCTCCCGGTGTCGGTTGAGGAGGGGGATTAACGTGGTGGGAGAGGCTGGTTTGTGGTTGGGTGAGATTGCCGTGGCCAGTGTGACTGGTGTACGGATAAGGTGCTGGCCGTGCGACGCCGCAACAGATATCGAGTATATATTGGGAAAGAAAGGAGAGAAGAGAGAAGAGAGCAGGGAAAGGGGAGGGGATATAGATAGGGGATGAGGTGAAAGCAGACGGATCGTGAGTTTTGTCCAAGAATCAGAGGCAAGCAAGGTACGTTCCTTCTTCTATTGTCTAGGTACGAGCGAGAGAGTAAGACCGGGGGGAGGGGGAATAGCTAGGGGCGGGGGTGATCGGTCACAAGTCTGGAAGCAGCGAGCGACACACAAACACGCACACCACATATGCAGCGGAAGTCGGGAGCAGCAATCGCCAGGAAGGAGCCGAGCAAGAGAGTAATGCAAGCAGGCAGGCAGGAGCGAGAAGATTAATGCCATGGCTGATAACACACACAGTGGAAGGAAGGTACCCTGGTGAGGTACGGGGTACGTACCGGGTACCTCGGGGCGATGGAGGAAAGCGCTCTGCTCAATATGGCACTCTCGCCGTCAGGGGGGAGGGGGAAGTTGCGGGTTGGCAAGTGAGGTACCGAGCCGTATGGATACCCAGGTACGACACTCCATACACCATCAATACCTACCTTAGGTAGTGTATCCGTATGGACACTTCGTACATCGTACCTACCTACTTTGAGTTGGTCCCCTGCCCTTGTCCAACCGCAAAAATGCGACTACTTTTGATTCTAGTTAGGTAACAGAGCATCACTGGCGCGCATTAAGCTCACGCAGGACAACACCGACGGCATCACAGAGCAGTACAGGACGAGCAGGAGAAGCACGAAAGACAGGCAAAGCAAGGCGAGGAAGGTAACCGCAGGTCCGCAGCAGGGCGGATACGAGAGTGTATCCGTAGGTTTGCGTAGTGGGGTTCGAATGACAGATACAGAGTGGGATGACAGGTACGTACCTTTACAGTCTGTATGACAATCAGAACACTGTGTCGCCGACTGCTGCTCGCGGGGCAGCAGCGACCGCCATTGACGCTGTGGAATGAATGATGCCATGCCACTCACTCCTTGCCTCGTCGTGTCTCTCGTGTCTCGTGTCGCGCTCTCTCTCTCTCTCTTCCCTCACTTTATCCGCTGCCAAGCAAGGCAGGTACGTAGCCATGCCAATTTTGTCACTCGCAACTCCATTATTATTTGGGTAAAACGATATTTGAAGGAAAACATGGGAAAACGAAACGCTTCCTTCAAAAGTCCAGACTCGAATCGAACTTGGCCAGCGCCGTCCCGCCCCTCCATGTCGCACCAACCGCTCGCTGCTTGCCTCCCCGCCCTCCGCTCTTTCTTCTCCGCCCTCTGTATCCGTACTGCAACTCGAGTCTGGAGAAAGAAGAGAAAAAGAAAACGAAAAAAGAGGGCCGCCGCCAGTGACCGAGGGACGGCCCAAGACGAGGGAAACACAGTCGCGATTCCACAAGGCCGCACCTTGCAGCTGCATGTCGCCGCCGCATTCCTCCTCCCTTTTTGCCTCTCCTCGCCGTGTACCTCGACCGTGGGACTGCGCGGCTCAATACCTAGAACATGGCCGCAGGGGCCTTGTCTCGCCTCCCTATAGAGTGTGTACATACAGGTATTTTGGCCCCCTCTCTTTCTCTCCGAATCTCTAGTCTCCAGACACCATCTCCAGATACCCGTTTCTTTCGTTTCTATCCCAACTATGCCGCTCCGCTGCCCTCCTTTTTCTCGCCCCCTCAATACAGAGTGTTCGATATCCACTGCTCCATCCGTGGAGAACTTGGCCACATGATTTGACCTAGGAGGCGATCCCGCCAGGGCACGACAGGGAAGAGTCCCAGACGACGTCGCACCTGACTACGAATACATACAGTACTGTACCTTTGGCAGAACTATGAATGAATGAATGCCAATCTTCCCACACACAATCTGTTAGCGATGGCATTTCCGATGCCGCAGTCTGTCGGTCCCTTGGCATCATCGCCCGAGCCGACCTTGGGGCGAGACAACCCGCTCTAGGGCACCAGAGCCCGACCCGCAAGCCACAGCCATGCCCACGATCCATTCAACACATGTACGAATACTTTACCACCCCGGTCTGGACTCGGACCAACCTCGCCTCGCCTTCTCCTGTACGAAGTCTTCCTGCGTGGTCTCGACCTCGACCCGAAACTGGTCTTCGGGTGGGAGATCTAAATGAGCACTATTCCTACTGCCTCCTGCGTGCGTGCACAGTGGCCGGATGCCATACATTGCACTAGGGCAGACGAGACCGGCATCAGATCAGTCGTAATGGACGAGGAATGCTTGGCCGGCGCCGACAGCCGACGAAAGACGTTTGCCATTAGTGAGAACAGCTTCGACCTAGCCGTCAACCTGCCTCTGTCCCATGGCCTCCTCCAGAGACAAATAGCTGTCAGGCCTGACCGAGATGGCGCCTGGTCGCCTCCAGATCCGTCTCTGATGCGACTGTGCCTATCAAACTACCTACTTAGGTTCCGCTAAGGCTTATGCCACCCAAACTTTGCCTAACCCTCTGCCTTTCTAGCTCTCGATGGTGTACCTGATCTGGCGGCTTTATCATGGGGTCGCTAAGCGAAAACACGGCTTCCAGAACCCACTTCATTCTTGTCTCTGC
This sequence comes from Colletotrichum falcatum, assembly GCA_019425465.1. Classification (NCBI taxonomy): domain Eukaryota; kingdom Fungi; phylum Ascomycota; class Sordariomycetes; order Glomerellales; family Glomerellaceae; genus Colletotrichum; species Colletotrichum falcatum. Next base: position 268,607 of record SWKJ01000191.1, read on the forward strand.
CCCCGTGGCGTGGCTCTCAGACTCTCTTTCTCTCTCTCGGAAAGCGGCTCGCCGACTATCAGTCACGGCCCCGCCGCCAATATTACCAGTCAGTTGTCTATGCCCAACCATCGCACAGTCCTCGAGCCTGACTCCCATCTCCAAAAATAAAAGACAAAGTCAGACCGGTTTGGCATCATCCACCTAGTCGGTGCCCTTTGGAGATGGAGCCTCTTCAGGAGATGGCATAGTAATTTCGCTGCCCCGGGATACTGTATTGCCCGAAATGAGCAAACGAGGCGCTGGTGTGGCTGAGATTCTATTTACGATTCAAGCCCCGATATTATCCGCGAACACCATTTTCCAAGGCACAACACACGGCGGTTGTTCTGGGCTGGGCATACCAGGCCACTGGTCTGCGCCCGGGGCAGCTTCTCTTGTCCCGCGGAAGCATCCCGCTGAGCTTCCTTGATTCATGCGCCGCGCTTTGTGACACACTACCCGATACCTCAACCAACGCCATGCTGCTGATGTCTTGGGGTGGAGGCCATCGGATGACTGTCGCTTTGGGCCCAGTCAACCGGGTTGAGCGAGCCTGTTGAGCGACCCATTGTACGGAGTACAAAGAAGCGCATTGTCCAGGCCTGCCAGTGCATCCAAAAGCAAAAAAAAAAAAAAAAAAAAAAAACCACATTCCATCCCCGAAGCTGGAACAGGATATCGTGGTCGTGTACCGGGCCGGGCAACGACAACGTCGTCCGCGCCGTCTGGTTGCGTTCCTAAACCCTCAACTCTGGCGAGTTTTCTCGCACGGCCTGCGGGGGCCAATTCTCTGCACCTCCCAACCTCGGCCGGCATTTGACATGCGCCTCATCTGGATCACCACACAACAGTCTACCAAAACGATAACCCCTGAACAAGCTCACCGACGATCATCGACCCCCACACCGCTGCTCCTCCAACCGACAGTCTCCCCCACGGGAACCTGGGAGCCAACGCTTCTGCCCGTTATCTTGCCGACCTAATGCGCCCGAGACTTTTCTCCATGCTATCCATCCCTCTATTATGTAGCTCTTTACTGGCTTGTTACTTCTCCATGACGATCACATATGGGACATTGACCGATACCGGCATTATACTGTCGCCATGATTCAGCACACTCTTTGGTCAAATACCGGCCCCATCAATAGCCAACACATCGTCAGCTACGCTTGCCATGGCTCCGTCGCGGTGCATAGAGCTCAAGGACCAGGGAGCCGCGGAACCTCTAGTCCTGCCCAGCTTCGCCTGGGCCAGACCAGCAATCCCGGCCCGCTCAATCGGTGAGACTTTGTCGAGGAACTCGTCGCTCCCCCGCCGTTCTGAACATCGTGATCCGCTCTTTCCAGCTTCACGCCCGAGCACCAAGGACAACGCAAAGTCACATGTGCCCGATTTCTGCTCTACCCTGCCACTCGCGCTCACAGTGATGCTACCCTCCCTCTGCAAGCCACATGCAAAGCAAGCAGTTTCTTGTAAATATCAGGCATCGGAGCTCGAAATGATTGGTCGACTCGCCATCCCTGCGGCCGCTAAAGGGTTCCCGATGCGTCTGACACACACCGCTCAGTGGGCTTTTTGTTGAGGCCAGTCAGAGTGGTGCTACCAACCGCCCTACTATGTATGTAAAGCCCGTCTCGAGCTGAGTCGCGGTCATGGGACTTGGATGGTTGGCCGCCCCGTCCGGAGTCGACCCTTCTCTCCGCCTCGGAAACCAACCCTCGCTCCCGCGGTAGCGCAATAGGGTGCGGTACCGGCTATACCCGCGGCCGACTGGCCAGGGCAAACACCGTCCCCGCGTTGTCGGTTCCACTCTGGGCCGTTAGTCCCCGGCCACTGGCCCGGCTTGACTCGCGCCTCCGGCGGAACCCCCGCTTCTACCCTTTGAGCTATTTCTCACGCGATGCGGTGATCTCGGACTATCGAAGCCGGCTTGCTGACACGGCACTGTGATTTCAACCTTCCACGATGACCTCTGGAAATCACAAGACGAGGATGCGGATTACGGGCACTGTGCCGCCGATCTTGGTTTCTAGGTTGTTTGCCCCGTCAGGACCCCTTTGACGATCTTCTGTGCCACGATGTAGCCGTGATTCGACTCGCCGCATCCGCAGCATTCAACTGCGTCACACAGACGCCCACTGGAGATCGTCCCTGCCGAGGTCGATACAGGATTTCACAATTCTTGTCACGTGTCCTTGGTGTTCCTCTGCGCGGGAGAATTCACCGGGTCGCATATCATCGCTTCGATTATCGTCTTACTTGGCATTACGTCGCGCGCTGTCGTGCGAAATCCCGAAGAGGTCCTTTAATCAGCCTTGGATGGTCATCTCACCTCCTGTTCGACCACGGATCATTCTGCCCGACAGCAGAGCAAGCCGGTTATCTGACCGGGTCTGGCATATCAGCTCCAAAGACAGCACCGCTATCGTGGATCACACCGAAACGCATTCCGTCATATTCATCTCAGTCCTGTTTGGATTAGCTATGCAGTTTATTACACAGCAGCCGAGCCCGCCTTGGCCTCTTTAGTCTACCCAGATGAGTGCAAGATTGGACTGCCATTCACTTCACCGCTACCTGTGCCGGCGCGTCCCGCTGCGCTCGGTGTGCGTTTCCAAGTGGACGCAGAACCGCAGCTCAGGTCGAGTGAAGTTGATACCACAGTCTCTACAAACATGGTCGGGGCACAGGTCGGTGACGCTTTGGCGGAAACGCAACTATATGGCTTGCGGGCCCTTCTACACACGCGTAACCGTGGACGATGGGCTTTAACTCTTCACAGGTCGGCTTGTCAGCCAGAATTGATAAATCTAGCTGCCGCGTTCCTCCCAGATTGCCAGTCCAGTCACTGGAAATCAATGAAGAAGGGTTCATTGTAGCCTGACAAGGACTCACCCGGCCTGCCGGAGCCTGCAATGATGGCGATGACGGGCACAGCATAAACCCGCGACGACCTTCAACAAGATAATATCGACATATATGCTATATTACAAACCCTGAATTGGAGGGGCCTCTGGTACTACGCCGAAGGCGGTATCACTGCAGCTGATACTATCAGAAAACTCGCGATCAAGGTTGTACGACCGGGACCGTCTCCGTCTGATATCATGGCGAGTACAGGTACACTGAGAGAGAGCAGAGGCCAGTAGACAACAGACACAAGGCCCGACTGGTCTATCTCTACATGTCGATACACGCACGCCAGGTTTCTCTACAAAACAATCGAGTCGTCTTTGAGAAGCCATAGATGGCGGAAAGCGGGCTTCGCCCAAACCGCCCTCGGCACATGCAGCCCGGTCTAGTATAGTAGGCTATCCATCTGACAGCACTGGTTTCTGACATGCATTGCAACTATCAATCTGACGACCTGAATAGCCCCGGCAAACCCATTTCTACGCCGGTACGGGGTGGAGAACCATCGCTATACGTATCGCCCCTGGGTATCGTCCGGGCCGGGGATACGGCCGGGAGCCGCAGGTCTCAACTGCAAACTGCAACGGCGATGTCCACAGGCGACACGCAGCCCGAACACGGGAGGTTTCTCCGGCAGTGCGATGCAGAGAAAGGGCTGGTGATGGCGAGATTGACAGTCAGTGGTCAGCTCCGGCGATAAATAAGTTGGAACACGTCGGCGGGGAAGGCTCTTTGAGCATCGCGCAACCCGGCGCCCGCCCACGTCCCTTATCAAAGTCTCAGGTGTTGCAAAAGGCAAGACATATGCGACGTCGTTTTGTTTTGTTAAATTGCGCCTGCAGCCCTCGGCGGATATTTGAGATTTGGCCGACGCGCGCATGAGATAAGCTCGCTGCTTATCAGACAATATAATAAACATACCCAGGCACTCCGTACCTCGACCCGGAACGGGATGCGTGGGTTCTGTGAGCCAGCCAGCCCGCCAGGTCTCGAGGAGGCTACTTGCATTTTCGACGGAGGATGAGGAAGAGGAAGGGGAAGAGGAAGGGGAGCAATGGTCCCAGGCAAGGAGGAACGGGCGGGTGGTGTCACTCGGGAAAAAAGAATTTCAGTTTTTTTTTTCTTTTCTGGCGAGATTGTCAAGTGTGACGAGAGATTGGAACCTGCAGGAAACGGACGGGAGGATCCATAACCACGACGGAAAAGCGTAGAATCGAAAGAGTTTTGCGCGAGTTGCGTAGGGTATTATGCACGTTATCGGCCGTGAAATTACACACGTTGGAGCTGGATGGAGAGGAGCGCATACGTTTCGAGAAAGGTTCAAGACAGAGTGTGACATGATGCCGACAAGCTTCCCAATCCCTCCCCCCACCTGGCGATATTATCACAGAGACCGGGGGCGTCTACTATGTAGGTTTGTAACGAGGGAAGCAGCCCTGCAGAGCCTGCTGGGAGGACGGCGGCGGCGGCGGTGGCGGCTCAAAGCCGTGTTTGGGTGTCCCGACTGTCGCTTATCTCACTCTCTCACTCTCTCTCTCACTCTCTCACTCTCTCTCTCTCTCGCACACACACACTCTCTCTCTCACACACTCTCTCTTTCTCTTTGCGGTTTGGCTTTTGAATGTTCGGATACCACGCACTGCCTAGCCTTCTTTATTTGTACGAAGTAAATGTGTGTCTGGGGGGGACGTGTCGTTGCCGTTCGAGGGCCCGTTTGTCAGTGCGTCCTGTCTAGTTTCTCGTCCGATGTCCCCCCCCCCCCCCGAAGGGTTTCTGAGGGTTGCCCAACAAACGGGAGAGGGGCCGTGAGGAATGCGGCCGTTTTGACTACCTATTATCGGATGCAGATCAGAGGCCGAACTAAAAAAAAAAAAAAAAAAAAAAGTCTGGGGAACCGGAGGTACGGGTCGGCTGGACATGCCCTCTTTCTAGGGCGTTTCCCCCTCTTCTCCTTGATCTCTTTTTTTGTTTAATTTTTTCCCCATAAAATTCCAATAATAATAATAATAATAATAATCAAAATTTAAAAAAACCTAACTGTTTGTATTTAACCTTTTTACGAGTCAGCATTCTGGTTGATCACTATTGGGGAAATTGGAATGTCGAAAAAGAAAAGAAGAAGAAAAAAGCTTCGAGTTTGTAGCGAACAGCAACGAGCGTGGGAAATTGGCTTTGTGGAGCTTGGAGGAGAGAGAGCTGGCTGGCTGGCTGGCTGGCTGGGCTGGTTGTTTGATGGGCTTGCGTCAATACTTGGATCTGCACCCCCCCCCCCCCCCCCCACACACGGACCGGGGAGGGGGGGGGCTGGCTTGGCAGCGGTTGAAGAAGTTCAGCAGGCAGGTTACAGGTTTACGGGATCGAGCCCATTGAAAGGGCCGAGCAATGGCGAAGAGGCGCCGGGGGGCACAGACTGGGGGAGAGGGATGGGTAAGGGGGTAAGGGCTATCTACGTTTGTTGGCCATGCCAGGCGCGGCGTGCCAGAAGCTGTTGCGGTCGCGGAGTGGTCGGCATGTGAGAGAAGAGGTCATTTTTGAGAGTGGTTTGTTGACTCGGATATCAGGAGGTGGACTTGAGTTTTTTTTTTTTCCTCCTTGCCGCGCGGCGTGTCGTCGTCGCATTGGGAGAAGAGAGCGAGGTGCAGGGGTCTTTCTGAGAACAGTGAACGAACAGTGAACCAAGAGTGATGCAATTCTGCAATTTTGCAAATTCTGGGGCAATGGGGAGGAGGCGTGACGGATTCGGCATCAGGTTGCGAGAATGTGGAACCGATTGTCTTTTTTTTTTTTTTTTGGTCCTTGTTCGACGGTTCGGTGTCAATGCCAGGGGTTGACGGGACGCATGCGACAAGGACAATGACAATGACAAGGACGACGACGACGACGGCGGCCGAGAAGAGAGCCCCCGTCCGATGTGCTTGTTAGGGATCTACAGGAACGGGGGCAGGGGGTTGCAAGACACCGACGAGTCGGCACGCGAGGATATTCGTTTACTTAGTAGCGTGCAACAGGGGGGGGGGGGGGGGGAGGTTGGCAGTAGCAAGCGCTTAGAAAGAAGCTTGGAAGTTGCAACTTGCGAGATTCCGTGCGCCGCCGCCGACGCCGAATGAAGGGCTCAAGACGTTTTCCGACCGAGTATCTGGAGTACCCTAGCGAGAGACAGAGAGAGAGAGAGAGGGAGAGAGGAAGAGAGAGTGAGAGATAAAGATAGAGGCGCCAAGCCACGCGGCGTGCGCTTGGAGGGGGCTACTCCGTACGATGTATAACCGGGACCGCGGTTGCCAGCGATGGCGGGGAATTTGTGGAGGATGTGGTTTTTTTTTTTGGTGTTTTGTTGGCTGGCCGGCGATGCGCTGGCCGAGCGGGCTGGGGGAGGGACTCCCGAGGTAGGATTCGCGACAGTCGTCTTTGTTCGTCTACATGTGCATGAGGAGGGGCCCGAGTGTGCGAGACCCCTTTCTCTTGACTTTTGATAACCCCCCCCCCAAGATTTGGGTCGTGGTCGGGAAAAGGTCACCGAGATCGTTGGGGTTCGTTGCTCAGGGACGGATTGGATGGGCGGGATGTGGGTTTCGTTTGCACGACTGCGGCCAAGCCGAGCCCACGGTTCGGGCACGGCGAGGATTGCCCTTTCTTTCGGCGCGGCTCACTTGCAAGGGGGGGGCGGCCAAGACAACTTTCCAGGTTTGCGAGCCGGCAAAAGGGAAGCCCTCAACGGTGAGTCGGTCGCCCGGACCAACACGAATATGCCGGTGTTGTTTTTTGGTTCGCTGCGGCTTGGGCCGGGCCTCCAGCAGCAAGCGGCAGGACGCAGGATGACGATGGTCGATGGTCCGCGGCGCCGCCCAGGCGGTGCGGGTATGCGCAGGCCAACGTCCGTCCACTCTCTGCGCCCTGTAGGTAGGCGTAAACCTGCGCAGGCTTACTTAGCTAGTCGGTCGGTCGACCGGCCGGTCAGCTCAGCTCGGCTCAGCTCTAGCGATGCTGCTGTCTTTCCCTTCTACTGGGATGCCATGTCCATCATGTCTTGGCCCGTCATGAGCGCCCTGGGGGACTGCGGGAAGATATGTGATAGAATTCGGATCACGGCCTGGAGTTGGATAATCCGATGTGCCCCCCCCCCCCCCCCCTTTCACTCGACCCCCCAAAGACGTGTTGCGTGAATATTTTGGAGTTTGGGGGCGGGGGAGGGCTCCCTTTCGAATTGGCTACTCAGACATGGTTTGGATGGCCTCGCTTTGAGGCTCGGGTTCTGCGGGAGACGGGGTGCGTTTGAGACAGGTGTCTTTGGGGGGGACCATAGTCCATACCCGCGAACCACATGTTTCTGAACCTTGGTCTTGGTCTCTCTTCTTTTGGGGGGAAGGGGGGGGGGGGTGGTCTGGGATCGTCCTGCCACACACACTCCTCTAGCCTCTTGGAGACTCCTGCGGCTGTGGGGCGGGCCTTGCAGATTTTGACAGAGAGAGAGAGAGACAGACGTACAATGTACGTAGGTGTGCGTGGGTATTCGTAGGCAGGTAGGCCAAGGGAAGGGGGGTGGAAATGCCGGAGCAGAGCAAGTGGCCGACTTGGCTTTTGCCAGTGTTTCCCGCCCTCGTTCGTGGGGAGGGTCTCGTGACGACATCGCGCCGAGTAGCGGCGGCCCTGGACGAACCGGACGGAGGCGAGGGACAACAACTAGCAAGACATGTCGTGCTGTGAGCGGGGAATAAGGAAAGCCGAAAGAGACAAAAAAAAAAAAAAAGGGTCTCGGACCGGCGCCGACTGCTTGCTGATCGCATGCGTTGTTCACGAAACCCCACCCCAGCTTTTAGCTGAGTAGCCAGCCAACCAGCCAGCCAGCTAGCCCTTTCCCCCCAATCTTGTTATGGAATTTTTTTTTATCTTCTTTCGCTCCGGGCGGCCCTGCTGCTGGCTGGACTAAGCCGGGGGAAAGCCGGTTCTGGACTGATGGGTTTTGGTGATGGAGTGGTGTGTGGTCGGTGAGGCATGGGGGCTTTGGGCAGCCAGTCCGGCCTGTCGTCCAATGCAGCGGTGACGGGCAAGAGAGAGAGAGAGAGAGAGAGAGAGAGAGAGAGAGAGAGAGAGAGAGAGAGAGAGAGAGAGAGAGAGAGAGAAAAGAAAAAAGAGACGCGACGGGCTGGACTGGCTGGCTGGCGGCCTTGACGGACGTGGAGAGATGGAGGGAGGTTCAAAGAGGACGGGGGATGGGTTTGGGGGCCGCGGCTGGAAACGGGCTCGAGATAGGCGTGGTCTGGGGTAGCGCCCGGCGCGGGATGAGGAGGACGAGGAGGATCTTCTGACCCCGTTGGTCGGTTGAGGCGGTCGTTCTTGATAAGCAGAAATGAGGCGGCGGGTTCGATTGATTGATTTGACCGACGACCGTCGACGAGTCCTTGTCTTGTGCGTCTGCATGCGCGTGTCTGTAGACTGTCCGTCTCAATCTCAGGCATGCGACACCTATCCAAGAACAACCCCCTCCCCCCTCATAGCTCATGTAATCTCATCTCATCCCTCGTCTCTCGTCTCTCATCTCGTACAGTCAGCGGTTGTCTTCATCTTACTCGCGAAGACGCGCAATCCCGCCTGGCCCGATTGTATCCATGTGTGCGTCTCGTCGGGTGGCCCAAACCTTGAGTGATTGCTCTCACTCTCGCATACGGGATGCTCATCTCACGAAATTTTGGTCGCAACCTTACCCAACCCCCATATCTCATCTCCCCTTACCCGACGGCGGGAAATACGGAGACGGCGATCGAAACTGCCATGACCCCTGGACGGGTGCCCCGTCCGCCGGCGTCGATAGTGCCGAGGAGAGTTTTTGGGAGGGATCCATACAACGACATCATCCTTACGGGCCTTACGGGGCGGTTTTCTGTTTTGTTTTATTTACATGCATGGTATTGAGGCACATCTGTAATTACACCTACAGCCGCGCCCCCCCTTTGCTTTGCTTTGCTTTGCTTTGCTTTGCTTTGCTTTGCTTTGCTTTGCTTTGCTTTGCTTTGCTTTGCTCTGCTTTGCTTTGCTTTGCTTTGCTCTGCTTTGCTTTGCTTTGCTTGCTTTTTCGGATCCGAATTTTCAAACGTCTTGTCAGGCAAAGTTATCCGTGCTTGGGACGTATCTAAGCAAACCCCCCACCCTGGTTGTTCCGCGCCCGCGTATTGTGTATCCTGCCTGTCCTGTCCCTCCTCTCCGTGACATGCGTCGTTTCTTCTCCTGCATGCGAACCGGCGGCTTGTGGTTCCCCATCATTCCTTCTTCATCTCTCAGACGACGCGCGACCCGCTCTACCGAGTACTTGGCGAGATACGCACAAGATGTCGGAAAGCAAAGCCGTCTTGCGGCGGTGGCGGGGGGGACAAGTCAGAGACTAGCATCCGTCCGTAGCCACGAATACACGGTAACATGTCGACCACAGCCGGGGAGGGCGTCCGAGTCTAATTAGACGGGGAACCAACCTCCCCGCCCTCGCCCATCATCTGCAACGAGGCTCCAGGGACCAGCCTTGTTGAAGCCCAGCTGTCAGCGTCGCTTTCTTTTTGTCATCCTTTCGGTTGGACTTTCTGCCCGTCCTAAACCTAGTGGCTAGAGCGCACACTGACACACACACGCACGCACATACATAGTACACACCCTGGTTCGTCCGGTGTTGCTGATCGGCCCTCTCTCGTGGTGTCAGTTCCCTTGTAAGTCTCCGGCGTGGGAAGATTAGTAGCATGCGTAAACGGACCACGGTGGCTGTATGCTCCAGAGACACGTCCATCCCACTTGATTTGCCTGGGTATTGTGCACAGTGTTATTTAGTCGGCCGCCGTTGCCTGGATAAAAGGACAGCGAGGGACACGGAGACAGAGCCGGGAAGAAGAATCGATAGACACATGCAACTACACGACGCCCGTTGTTCGTATTTTGACAAGACGGACCACGGCCCTCAACACGTCGCACACTACCTGGGTAGGTCTGTAAGTAGTAAACGCACGTCTGGATCCGGATTGGGCCGGGACCTTGGACCTTGGACCTTGGGCCGGACTCGGGGGTGCTCTCTGCTTTGTTTAGGCATGTACTCGGGTATTCGTTTTGGCCTTTGATCAGTGCGCATCTCTCTTGCCCGGCGCCAACAAACCACTTTGTTTTCTTTTTCCCTCATGTTTCACCCCCCCCCCCCCCCCCCTGTTGACTACCTGCATCTGCCGCTGCCTTTGCTTTCCCCTTGTTCCGTCGAATCCTGGGCGCGTGTAACCCTGCTTCGGGCCTTTCCTTTGCTGGTGGTAGTGGCAGTAGGTAACTCTGCCCATCCGCTCTCGTGCCCCCCCCCCCCCCCCCCGCCCACAAGCAAGACCTTATCTTTCCGGGTTTGGGGGTAGCCAGTCTGCGCCCATCCTTGCTACCTTGGATGTATCCGTATGTGGGTGAGAAAACGGGCAGGAAGTATCCGTAAGTAAGCGGGAGAGACTCGTAGGTAAAGAAGAGAGGGAGAGAGAGAGAGAGAGAGAGAGAGAGAGAAAGAGGACGACGATCTGCACCGAGTCCAGATAGATGCCCAGATTCTCGTCACTGCCGTCCTTCCTTGGGCATCCCACCATCTACCCAGGTAGGTAACTATCCGCCCTATGCTGTCCAGTCTTGGCCTACCTTGTCCCGTCCTTTGCTTCGTTCCCATGTAGGTACCTACATACACATCAGTACATATCCGTACATACGAATGAATACTCACTTCCTGACCTTCCCAGGTGTGGTCCAGACCTTGGGACGTGCCTACCCACCTTTGACCTGCGCTATCTCACCGCATCCATCCACATCCATCCATCCATCCATCCCCATATGGTCCCCATCCACGCCGACGAAGTACCTGTGTCATCCACAC